>OZ026820.1:9883294-9912368 GCA_964023185.1 Macaria liturata | reverse complement strand
GACATTGGCACCTGCGTGGAGACCTGTTTTAAACTCTGGCCGGGAGGACGTTGTAGCTGAACATCTGCCACTAGACACGGTCAGCATAGTGTGCGCGGACCCCAATATCTTGGTGCAACGGGTCTCAAGCGATGAGGAAGAAATACACGATCCTCCGGTGGCGCCTCGATCGCCTATCCTCACCCGTCGCGGTGCGCGAGCGGCTGCGAGAGCGGAGCGGGCGCAGAGTCGCGGGGGTGCGGCAGCGGGTCGGCGAACCAGTCTGGACGAGGCGGCCAACCGGGACGCGCGTGCTGACTCGTCCTCCTGATGATGGAAACCTCAGATTTCCGAAACTTGTCGAGCTAATTTTTCGACGTAATTTTTTGACGTAAGTGCTAGCCGGTTATTACAACTAAATTAAAGTTTTATTATTATAATTAATTGATTAATTACATCGTAGTATTCCGGTGTAAACTTTTATTTTAATATTTCACATGCAGTCTTATGAATGAAAATGTATATTACCAAACCAAATGTTGTGTTAGTTCCATTCTCTTGTGCTCTTTAGTACATTAATTTTGTTCTCCGTGTCACAGTTAATTAAAGACCAAATTATATACATATATTGCAGCCAAAAATTCGTGTACGTTTAATGAACAACTAAGATCTCTAAGCTCTTGTGGTTTTGTGTTCTGGAGAGTTATTTGTTCTCCTTAAAAATATTTGTATTTGTGTCCCTGCATTAGTAATTACATTTTTCATGTCAAAATGAAGCTATTATTAAATTATGCTTGGCAGGTGATATTGCCTTTCATCAAAATAATTGTATATTATACGTGTTTAGATGGGAGCCTCTGTTTAAAAAAAAACATTATAACTTTTCACCGACAGAATTCAATTACTGAAACGGGGAAGCGTGCTATTATTTTCGCATGTTGTTGATATTAATATTTGCTTTTTAAATACAATAAAACATTCGTTCCGTAAAATCTATGGGTATAAGTAAAAACAAACATGAAAACATTTTATTTAAAATAATAAATAATTAATACAAAATCGCAGAGTAATCAATTTTTGCTGGCATTCGAACAATACCACATTCAGTTGTTGTTATTAGGGTTGACTATTAGGCGACGATCGACGGTGCATAAAATATTTAGCAATCAGGATAAAAATATCGACATTTGGATTTTGTCCAAAGAAAACACTCCACTTAACGAAATCCACATTTGCATTCTGGCCCATTAACAACTGCAGTAATTTTGTTAACCTAAAATAAAAATAATTCCAAATTACGTTTTCAAGTAAAATGCGCTCCAAACAGAGGCCTTTAAAATAACTACAAACGGGTTTCATGATGCTAAAACTACTCAGCGCGTGCCAAAATAGTAGAACATTAGTGGGAGTGTGTCGTCGAGTACTTTTATGCTCGTTTTAGTGTAACCGCGTATAATGTAACAGTCTACCTACATTGTTTAATCTTTTGGGCATCGTGGTGGGCGCCCACGGAAGACACATGTCCTCGGATATTGTGGTCTCCGAACCAGTCGGTTTCCTCACGATGTTTTCCTTCACCGTTAACGAGTGCAAATCCTCACTTAACTTGAAAATAGAAGTCATTGGTGTAGGGCCGGATTCGAACCAGGATTTTTTTTCTGGATGAAAAGCAGACACTGGAACCGTTGAGCCACAGTAGTTTTTACGTACAACGTGAACGTACAAATATTTTAACTATCCACGTAGGAAAGAGGGTTATGTTTTTACACACACTAAGTAATACCCCATGCTTGCCCGCTGCCACTCTCCTTGCAAGTTGAATCTACGTTCGACCTGGCAGCACTTTTGTTTTACGAGATTAATCTTTTACTATAAGTATATAATATCCACATTATAAGTAACATGTAAGTTTAGTAAGTTTGTGTGTCTCAATAAATATATTTCTTTCTTTTTTTCTTTCAAGTATTTATAGCAGCCACCAAACATACTATGTAATAAAACTACGTAGGTACTGCATTATTACCTACATTGACTTATGTCATAATGTGTTATGGAAAAAAACGTAGCCTGTATGATCGAGGGACTTATCTATCTATATATACAATTTCATCCATATTGGTCCAGCCATTGAAACCAGAAGTAGTAACAAAAATATTTTCAAAAGTAGGTTTTTGTTTATTTTACGTACTTATTTTAATATCTTCTTCGTTTTTTGATAGCAATTTTTTTATACTAATATTATTAGAATATATTTTAGTTTTGAATTTATCCGCTAGCACAGCTTCTTTGGTCTCTAGCGGTCGGTATATTATTCCCCAAGCGGCTACATCTCTCCTGCTCGGCCTAAATTCCTCGTTTTATTCCAATGAGACTCTCTAAACGTGCGGAATCTTTTATAAGCACTCAGGCGGGGGCTTATTACATAAATTGATTTAGTTATAGATAGATTGTGTGTTCGTACGCGTGTATATGTGTTGTTGTTTACTTTGAGCGGATGGAAAAGTATTATCCTTGAGATTTAACTGCTGTAGAAAATTCGTTAACGTAAGCCTGAATATGAGATACTGAATTATAAGCAGTGGTAAGCATAATATTTTGTAATACTAAGTATTACTGCTATTATAAAAAAAAACTTTTATGATATTGTTTGCATATAATAAACCGGTTTTGATAGCTTTTGTTGTACTCCTATATTAGTGATCCTTTAATTTTATAATTTTATATCGAATCTGATACTTATACTGATTAATATACCTACGGAATTGTATAATATCAATAACTAGATTATATAGTAAACCTGTAATATACATATAATGTTATGTAGGTATCTATAATCATAATCATTTATCATTTATTTACACTTAATAACTAGTTACAGATCTTAATGCTATGTACTTGTAAATGTAGGTACCTGCTTAAAGTAGAATACAATATTTGACAAGATAATAATTACTACATAGACATTAAGCACTGGGTGCACTACATTGCACACTAAGTCGAAACTTGTGTCGTGCAATGTAGGCTCTTTCCGTTGATTCATAGATGTATATGAAATAAAAACAACAAGTATTACCTATGTACTTGAGTATAGTTCTTAATAAAAAAAACTCACTAACAGAAATTAGTGTAGCTGCACAAATTCATCAAAAACATATGTACCTACCTACATACACAGTTTCGCTTAGATATACATATTTATGATAATAATAATGTCCTCATTTTAATTAATCTTTTTCTGTGACAATGTTGAACCTGATCTTATTTATTGTTTAATAAAAACACAAACCGTGTTATATAATATACAGTAATGCGCACATAAATTCTAACTACTACTTTGCTTCCGAGCCCATATCTGTCTGATATAAATAAATTCTCATATCTTTTCTAAGTCCCTCGGCAGGACAAACACGATCTATTTATTTCCCAAAGCAACTTGGCTAGAAGTACTAACAAGAAACTAATTTGGACAACAGGGACAATAGACATGATTGCTTCGCCTGTAGTTAAATGTTTATCAGATACTGTTTGTTATTATACATACCTATATATGTATGTCCAATTGAATTGTAGATATTATAAGTATGTACTTATAATTAAGACTACTCCGTTAGCTTAGTTGGTAGTGGCTCTGCCTTCTAATCTAGGGGTGCGGGTTCGATTCCCGTATAACACAAGTAATTATGAATATTAAAATTTGTAATTACTTGTGTCGAGTCTGGTCGTTTGTATGTATAATAAGTATGTATTTACAAAAGAAAAGTTTATATGTATTATATCCGTTATCTAGTACCCATGATACAAGCGTAAGCTTAGTATGGGGCTAGATGGCGCTGTGTGAGATGTCCTGAAATATTTATTTATTTATTTATTTTATAATTAAGAATTAGTAACGCAAAGAAAGAAAACTAGTATTTTCTAGTTTTCTTTCTTTCAATTACTAATTCTACTTGTTCAATTTTAACGAGTACTTGTTAGATACCAGTGTCCCATTACTGGTAATTAATTTATTTGTTTCCTGGGATAGTCTTTCTTTAATTGGTATTACAATAAATATGCTTACTTTTTTTTTTACGTGGGATAGGTTTACTTTTGACTACAGCCTGCCTGATGTTAAGCATTGCTGCAGCCTAGGGTGAAACACGTTTACCTAGAAGATACCTATTAACTCTAGATTTGAAAACTCCTGGATTGTAGTTCGCAGGAAACACAGCTTCTGGTAAAGTGTTCCAAAGCTTTGCCGTCCGTACAATAAACGTTGAAGCAAAGCGGTTCGATACTTGCATATTTTTCTCATGTCAAATTTTGATTTAATGAATGACACAATACATGTGTCTTTTGAATACAAATCTATGTAAATGTAATGAAATAATTTCACTGAAAACGAACAAAATACTCTTCAAATCTATGTACTTAATTAAACAGTTTTATTATGCAGAAAACACGACAAGGACCTATCGCCTCCGTTGAAGTAATCGCAATAATCTCATTAGCCAAAAAGCTTTAATCATCCAACCTGTAGAACCTGTATCAAATCGTCGACATTTCGTGATTAACTGAGACAAACAGCAGCCAATAATCTAGCGTGAGCCAATTAGTAATGGGCAATCTAAACCTACTTGTATACGTACCTATAGCAGGTACAGATAACATATTGTCCATTATTGGGATCTTAATTGATCGAGTTTATACGCCCAAGAGTCAAATGTGCATATGTAATAAGAAATACTAGGAAATTAGACACAAAGACACTCATCATCATTATTAACTCAAAAGAACCGCGTGCTGGGCATAAGCCTCCTCCCTTATACACCGATAATCCCTGCGCTAAGCCTTGCGCTATTCTTGCCCAAATGTTTCCTTCAAAGTGTATAATATTGTCTAGCTACCACACAGGTCCAGGTCTGTCTACACTTCGCTTGCCAATACGCTATATACAAATACACAACATAACAGTATGTATGATAGACCACATCTGTTTATAGCATTGACTGATCGCTGATAGAAATAGATAACAAAGAAGAGGCAATGTTGTGTAGTGCTCCGATGCAGAACGAACTTACTTGAAGAGATAGGTAGTCTCGTTTGACTGACTTTTACTCCGGAACACGTGTAAGTTGTTGAAAAGCTTATTATCTACCGATACTACATATGTTCTGGTTTTCTGCAAACTAACGCATAAACCTTATAAATAAAAGATTTTACTTATTTCTTTTGTAGGTATTGAACAACATAACAGTTCAATACTTAAATGTAACAACCGAATGTATGTGTGTGTGTGTGTGTGTGTGTGAATGTGTAGCATTCTTGTAACATGTTTATTTGTAAAACCGTGGAATAAATACATGGAATAAAACCCTCCTTCTACCTTTGATGCCAAAAATATGCACAAAACCTTCTTATAGGGTTTATTTTTCTATAAAAGAGCTACTGAAACCGGTGACAATGGTTTTCTTTTGAACTATTTATCTTGAAAATGGAACTAGTTTCAGGAATAAGAATTAAGTTTATCCAACCTTGAAATATCATCTCGGGTTTCTCTTTCAGTTATTTCAAGAACGAACAATATCTGGTTACTAGTGGCTCCACTGGCTTTTATTTCAGAGAAATATAACAAAAGAGTGAAATCAAAGTAAACCACCCACTGGTAACCGGGAACAACCCAAACAATAATAAAAATAAACACACCTAGGAAACAAAATCATCGTTATTTAAGTAAAGATTTAGAATTTTATGTTAAGAATGTGCACATAGTGATCTGATTATAATAATCACACTTTTAGTAATATTGTGATTTCACCTCTGAGATTTAAATCTTTGTTTGTTCTAAGATAGAAAACCTTAGAAATATTCGTATGAAAAAAATATCATAATCATGCAGGTGTGTAGCAAAATGTGTCTATTTCCTAAAATTGTATCTGCATTTTCCTGGCTTACTTTATCACCTTCCAATCCAAGTCAAGATATTTCTTGCCATTTGTTTTATGATGTGACTTCATACATCTCGCCGCGATTTTTGTGACAATTCGCGGCGATGTCGCATTCGGAAAGTACTCCTACTGTTCAAAGACAGAAAACATAGTGAGATAAAATGCATAGTGACAGGCGCAATACGCAGAACTACGGTCATATTCTATTCTATTCTATTCTAGTATAGGAAGCCCTTCTACGATTTGTGGAAGTATAATAGAATACATAATTTAACAGTTAGGTGAAAGCCTGTCATGTTCTTTTGAACATTTGCTGTCAGAAAAATACCTCAGTCGTAATAAAAAGACGACAATTTGTATCTACAAAGTTAACAATATTATCTCTGATGCTCAGAAATGGGACAATAGTTCGTCGTTTTATCAAAATTATGAAAATACTCTTTTTTTTTTTCAAATAAATTGTCACAATATGTTTGGAATCCTCTGACCTCGTGGTAGCCGTTAGGCTGTGTTACGAGAATATACTAATATATACTAATATACTAATGTACTTATATGTGTAATCGATGTATGGTATATATTTCTTTTTGATACAACAACAAAATAGGTATACAAAATAATGGCACAAATCTTGTCATTCATAGAACACTCCTATCTTGAGAAATCTAATCTGAACCGTCCAAGGTGAATCACCGTCTCGATCACTGTGGCTGTGACGAATACGTGCGAAATGGGCAAGGGGTGTGCCGGTCCGATAACTTGCCGAAATACGGGAGGAAAGAGCCTCTAGTACGCAGTGATAACGCAAAGGTCACGGCTTATAGATGCTTATAGCCCCTCGCCTCAACAACTAGCTAAAATGGCGACTCAACTTACTCCCTGCGGCGGCGAAAGTATCACGATAATAATCTACAGAATGACAACCTGATAAAAGCTTTGTGAGAACGAAAATGTCTGTGTTAAAGTGGCTATCAAGAATAGGTATTATTTTAAGTAGAAATAGTGGCACGTTTTATGCAGAAATTGTAATTTTGATTAACGTCACAAAAGCAAATGTTTTTTTTTACACGAAATACATGCGAAATACAGCCTGCCTGATGTTAAGCACCACTTTAGTCTAAAATGTAGCACGCTTGCTTAGAAGAAACATATTTACTCTGGATTTGAAGATAACATGGAATTATAACACAGGGGGGGTTATAATTCCATACTAGGATTAGAATTTCCATGGAATTATTTCAGTAGGCATTTAAAGATTTTCGTGCATAATAAGCCATAATGAATTTTCACCTTAATGATTTTATGTCATAAATACTTTGAAATGTTTCATAACACATATGCCAACCAGAATTAGTGGCTTCTATTTTTGGCTGAAACTTGCTTACGCCAAAAGCAAAACTTCCCGCATAATATAAACTTTTTGACAAGGAGTCATTCATAAACGGAAATATGACGTCAGCTAAGCGTCAACTTAACAAAATACTTACCACATTCAGGAACACGTAACTTAATATCTACGCCTTATTGAGCTGAAAATTGGGTTCAAATTAGGTAGTTGTAAGAAAAACTTGATTACAACTGTACTTCAAAGCCAAGCGTTGTTTCCGCAAAGTCACAACTCGGGTAATTTTGTACCAGATGTGGGACCTAAATCCACGGCCGGTAGAAAGTGCCTTTATTAGCCATATTTTTCATTCTAAGCAATTACGAAATAATTTCTGAAAATTTGGGTCGTCAGAATACATTTTCAAATCGTTTCATGATTATTAACTGATTTGTTGATATTATGGGACCCTCGGTTTGATCAAGTTAATTTAGAATACAGTTAAAGGGGTGCGGGGATCGGACCACCTTCACGTTGTTTAATCCCAACTGATTTCATCTCCATGGGGAGTTGGGGTTAGTAGGGTTTGTTTGGTTGAGGCCTGGTGCACCCTTTCCACCGGCTAGTAACTTCCACGGTCAGATGGATCATGCTAGCCTGTGTCCAAACCAAATGTACGATCGGGTGAGGCCCTCGCCTATACCTCTCCGTTGAGAGGACTAGTGATGGTGACCCCACGGTGCACCGACCCGAGGTGGTCGCCGAGAGGCGGAAGGGGGGTTTTGTGTGTGTGTGTGTGTTGGCCTTCTGCCGGAGACTCCCACATAAACACTCAAAATAGGGATACAGTTTAAAACTTTACATACAAACTTAATTAAAATTAATTGTGCCTAACTAAAGTGAGTAGGTGGAAGCTACCTTTAGATTAAAGTCATAGAAGTGTAGGTGTCAACAACAGTGTATTCACTTTAATAAAACGGTTATTCGGTTCTTCTTCAAATTAAGTTTTAGTCGTTTATTATGTATTTTTTATTTAAGTATATACACATAAAAAAGTTTTTACCATGTGATTCAAAACGCTTACTTACTTAAAAGTAAGTAAAGTAAGTAAGTCTGTAGACGTTGGATTTATCCAACGTCTACAGAAATGTTGAGTAGAAAAAAGAAAATCTGGTCTAAAAAAGTACAATCATTGCCACCTCGTTATGCTTTTTTGTACGTGGGCCATTACGATAAATGGGCTACCTTAGTACGAAGCTTTTCAGTTCATACAAAAGTTTGCCATACACGTCTTTGTTTTATGATTAGTAAATATAGGAATAATAAACTTATTTATAAGAAAAACTAAAGTAAAACTAATCTTGTGCCTCAAAAATTTTACACAATAAATGTGTTTTTTTACTTAGAGCGTCTAATTTATAGCCTTACCTTCAATGCAAGTGTTCTATAATTTAGATTATAGTGGCGTTAAACAAAAGGGTTTTGTTAAATTAAGGTACTATATTGCTATATACGAGTATTTGTAGCGCAGCACACCTAAAAAAAAAATATTTGAGTGTGTGTGCTTTAAGTACTACATTCCACCATTTTAGATCTGAAGGAGAAAAATCGACACAAGTTGTAATTGGGCTTCACGCCAGTTAACCGAGTACTTAAAGAAATCCGACAAAGGCAAGTTTACGCCGACGAAACGATGGCAAATAATAAATAATAATAATAAATAAATATTTCAGGACATATCACACAGCGCCATCTAGCCCCATACTAAGCTTACGCTTGTGTCACGGATAATACATATATACTTTTCTATAAATATATTTTCTTTATAATATGTAGGTAGGTGTAATAGTTTCGAGGTGGATACAGATAGTTGCCAGTTTAAAGTAACTACGTTAAATCATGATTTGTAGCGAAAGGATTGAACAGCGATCTAGATTTACAGTAGCTTTTCCCAGTTGGCTATAAGTATCTATATTAAAATTATAAAGTTTCAAAGGTGGCTTTATTACAAAACAACAAGGTTAGTTCTACGACTTTTGAATATAACACGTTAAACCGATACTTTAAACAATTTTTCAGGGGGTTGTGAACTTTTTGTATTAGCTGATTTTGTTTTGAGATTTGTGATAATTGATGATTAAATCCTGTCATTTTAGACGTACTAAGCCTTAAAAAGCTTTCATTTTATTATCAGTAACTCTGTATATTGAAGCTGAAACTTTGTCTACCTGCCGAGTAGGATCTGCCTCAAACGAAACTTTTATTCTTTATATATAGATAGATAGATAATAATTTATTGATAAATTGAAATTCCAACTTAAGAACTAACTGTTAAAAAAATTGGTAATTACATTATATCTCGTCATTTTACAATTATTCATTTTTAATATAATATATACTATACAAAACAGCCTTAATTAAACTAATATATATTTAAAGCAGGATGAATGTACAAATCACGTATATTTAACAACATTTATTCCATAATGAAATTCAAATTGAACGCAGTTAAAAGAAACTGTTTGATTGGATTTTGATTCACAATTTCGCTTGTCAATGCTTTGAATGATATAACCAATATAAAATTAATTAGATTTTAAAAATACGAAATATGTTAAAGAAATATAATTCGAACTTAAAACAGAGAATAAATATCCGAATAAAGCCGTTTGTTGCGAGAGAGCAACAATTTAAAATATATAGTACTGTGGACCATTAAAAATGTTAATATATATATTTATTTTGTTTTTTAAAATCACATCACATTAGGTAAAAAGCGAATCGATAAGGTATATTGCTTCTAGACTAGAGTGTGAGAACTCAAACTAAGTACCAATAATGAATGATGAATGCAAGCAATTTGTTTTGATAGCTTTAAAAATACGGAAATCTACTCGTAAACACAATCAACAGTGAAACAAAAATGTACGAGTATTTAGTGGCCTGAATAAAATGGAATTTACGGGTCGGAGGTCGAAACTCTGACATAAAGAATAATGGCTTTAAAAGTTCGTTGAATCCAATTTTTTTCATTGAATTTCTCGAAAAACGTATCACATTGAATATTATAAAGGTTATATTACGTTCGACTACAGCCAGCATTGCTGTAGCCTCTAAGGAATTGGGTGGAACGGAAGCACGGCGCGCTCACCTTTCGGTTGACGCAGGTACTCACGGGGCACGGATGCTTCGGGAGGTACCTGCACAGAATCGGTAGGGAGCCAACCCCGGTGTGTCATCGGTGCGACTGCGCGGAAGATACCGCGCAGCACGTTCGAGACATGTCCGGCGGAGCTCGGACCGCGATTATCCCTGATCGCGGTAGTAGGGACAGACCTCTCCTTGTCGAGCATCTTGCGAAAGATGGCATGCGGCGGCCTCTTTTTGCGAGACGGTGATGTCGCAAAGGGAGGCCGAGGAGCGGGAGCGGGAGGTGAATCCTGCCGCTCATCCGATCCGCAGAAGACGGACACGGAGGCGAGCCGCTCTTGCTCGGACTCCGTCTCCGCTAGGAGGCCCTGGGGCGTGGGATGCGGGGGCATCCCATACCCCCTAGCAGGGACAAGGGCCTCCCGAGGAGTTGATGCCCGGATGTCCCTGGGCATCACTCGCGCAGCAAGAGGGAGGGTGTCCTCCTGAGGCGGGTCCACCTGGACAGTGGACTGCGGTTGGGACGGGAATTGCGGAGGAGTATTGCTCGCTTGCCCGCGAAACCCGTCCTTGCCGAGGTGAAGGGACATCGTGGTAGGTTTTAGTCGCTAGTGGAGTCCCATTAGCTCCGAGCCCGACATACCCCGCTGCCCCCCCCCCCCCTTCCCCCCCCCCGGATGCGTAAATGCATTTCCTCCACGAAAAAAAAAAAACCAAAAAAAAAAGGGTGTAAACACAAGGGTAAAACACGCTTACATAGAAGATACCTATTAATTCTTGATTTGAAGACTCCTGGATTGTAGTTCGCAGGAAACACAGTTTGCCGATACGGCAAGAGTGATGGGATAATTTAAACACTTACATATTGAGATGTATCAAAATATAGGTATATTGTGACTTGTATCTTGTGAATGTATATATGAACGTGTAACAAGATTAAAATCTTAACTTATATACTTAACGTGTGGTACGTGTGGTACGTGATACTATGTAAATAGTCTCTTATGTGCATATGCAGATAGATCGCATATGCAGATAAGAATATATCGTCTTATGCTCCTGGCACACCCAGCTTCCGGTAATGTATTCCAGAGCCTTGCCGTCCGTACATTCACGTAGAGGATAGATATACATATGTAGATGTCCATAACTTAAAAATTACTGAATCGATTTTACATAATAAAACTTTCCCCGTTCAATAGGTTGAAATGAAACATACCTAACTTATCAAATAGAACCACATTAATATCAGTTATGGTTTTCGAGAAATCTGTGTGTAAACATACACATTTGGCACACATGTTTACTTTGTTTAGAGGCTATCATACTTATATTTTATCAATTTCTGACAATATAAAATACAAACGGTCCTGGGTCCTACTTTCTTTGAGAGCGTTGATAAAAAAGTTTATCGTCCCTTAACGAATTGTGAAATAAATATTGTTTCTAAATAACCACTTCTGTAGACATAAATTTTCACTAATTTAAATAACGTCGAAACGTTTTTGTGTAATAAATTTTTCACAAAATATTTTTTTTTGTTTGCCAGACCTTCGCAGTAATAATTAGTCAAATATTTTTTTTATAAAGATCGAAAATGAGATTGCTTGGACCCATTCATTCAATATAGGGATACCTTATAAAGTTTTCTTAAGCTTTGAATTTCAAAGGTCGCATAACAAGATTTTCAAGCAAGTTAGCAACAGATGAATAAATACACAAAAAAAGTTCTATTTGGCGTAAACAAGACAGGAAGAAAACCCACGCTTTCAGTTTTAAACAACGTATTTTAACAAACTTATTTGGGATGTTTCTTTAACTTATCCCATATATTTTTCTGATGCCATTACAATTATAATAACAAACAAATATTTACTAAAATAGAAATATATATTTTTAAGGAAGAGCCTATGCAATAAACTCGATGCGATTTTTTTCCAAAAATCTCTTACTGTAGGTACACGTGATATGTGCCGCTACAACAAATAGAAATAAATTAAAGCAATTATTAAATATTTCACGCCCAACAACCATATAAAGAGTTATTTTATTTTGCTTAACTTAGTCTAAGCATAATGTCAAGTTCATAGTTTTCATCTAGCTGACGCTAGGTAGCATCAGCAGAGGACTGTATCCAGGTACCTATTACCTAATATTATAACTACATTTAAATTTTACGGTTGTAGCTGACGTATAATTCCACGCATGATAGATTAAATTCAATGATAAAAT
The DNA here is from genome assembly GCA_964023185.1 of Macaria liturata. Taxonomy (NCBI): domain Eukaryota; kingdom Metazoa; phylum Arthropoda; class Insecta; order Lepidoptera; family Geometridae; genus Macaria; species Macaria liturata. The sequence continues at coordinate 9,899,756 of OZ026820.1, read as the reverse complement.
TTATTTAGGTATTATTAGGAAAATAATGGTAAAGAACCCTATCCGGTTATACCCTAGCTGTTTTTATTTCAATACACAAAAATAACTTATTTTTTTCACAAGCCTATTTATATTATTATTTATATTTTTTCCTAAACTTTACGACAGGAAATGAGTTTACTAAATGAACATCATATTAATATCAAGTGGTATCAATTTGTCGACTATAAAAGGACTTCCCGAATAAATGGTATTGACAAATTTCGTCCTCTGTATTATTAAATCAAGCTCGTATTTTATGGATTCAGTTTTGATCTTCTTTGGGTCCAAATTTAATATAACTCACTTTATTTATACCCAGGGGGAAAATATTACAACCCAGCGACACATTTATGAAATATCCTATATCTGCATATGGTCTAAATCTTTGCAACTTATTTTTTTGTAAACACAAGTATTTTTATATTTCGAGAAGGACATATATCGATCAAAGAGAAGACAAGCGTCATGTCGTATAAGGAGGTCAAGGAATTGGCTGAAAATCGATTAGAAAGGCGCATACTCCACAGACAAGACCATTGCTCTTAAATTTTGAATGAATGAACAAGTATTTTATATATTACATAAAAACTTTATATGTTAACTTAACATAGTTTATATAACTAACATACACAACTTAGGCTTGACCACTTGTTTACCTGATTCGCCATCCGCAGAAGTGCAACTGTGGCCAAAGATGGAGTATATGGCAGTACATTAAAAATCTACAGAAACCAACCGGCCTTAACCTACTGAAATTGATCTAAATTTATTTTAAGTGAAACTAGAGTATGACTTGAGAATATCCTTACATAAAATCCACCTCGGGTCTAGTTCAACCTTGATATACAAATTTCAAAAATATATCTGCACTGTAAAAGTGTGGTTCTGCACTTATGATGCATTTCTAAAGTGGGAGTAAAAGCGAATCACGCACAGTGCGATACTGGTCTGAATAAAGGTAATAAATAACAGTAAAATGTTGAGTGGGACAATACGTCTGGGAAATCATACAAGCAAATGTTTTATTTTGCCACTAGCAGCTGGAGGCTATGTCCGCGTCGTGTCGTACATAAAATATAATTAACTTCATACTAAGGATCGCTATGATCATTTGCTACATAGAGGAAGCGACCTGATGATGACCTGACCAAGAAATAATTAAATATATGTCAATAATTAATAATGTGTTCCTATGTAATTTCTTGTCACAAAATAAATAATTTTCGTTCATTAAAATAAATCAGCAAACTTGCATCAGGTGCTGCATCGATGTTATGACAGTTTAACCCACCTCTATTTTTATAAAACTCTCTCTCTCTCTCTCTCTCTCTCTCTCTTTGAGTCGTATTTCCTCATGACTGAGGGTCGTGACTCCTTCGCAGAAGTAATTCGTTAGGGAAGTTCTCTTGGGCAGTCCCACCGCGATATATCTGCAAACATCGTGGTGGGAGCCCAGGTCCTTCCGCGGAATGTTTATATCTACACTATTATATATCGGAATGACAGATGTCATGTTAGTATACATCTACCCTTTTAGTTTTAAGTAGTTACTAGGTGTTACTTATTATCTACCCGCTATTATAAATAAATCAGTCTTGATACAATGGTGGTTTGATTGCAACGTAGGATCCTTTTCACGGATAAAATATTGGCGACGAGGTGTTTTCGGACCTGTGAATGTGAATAAGTGCGTGTACAATCAAATATCGAGACTCGAGAATAATGAATCTCCACCAGATTCCAGAGTTTAGGTTGAGTGTGGACCGGTGGTCCACCTCCGTCACTCGGGTGCGGGCGCTGCTCGAGATCAACGACGTGGAACCTGGCGAGTACTGCAAGTACCACACACCTATTTTGATTTATGTGAAGGTACCAAACTGTTATATTATGTCCAACTCAAAGTATTAAGTAAACAATTTTCAAGCTCTCTGAGGAAATGTTTTCAGCCTGAAACAGCAATATCTTCAACGCCACATAAAAGAAAATGGCCGTTCGGCCATCGAAACGATCGCACCATAACACCTTATCAATCAGATAAGTTAGTTGTTTGTCAAGTGATTCTATAAATTACAACCGGAGAATAAAACTCACCTTTATATAGTAAAGAGTACAAATTACTTACCACCGGCCAGTATGTCCTGCATGATTTTTTATATAACCATTACAATCATTATGTGGAGCGATATTTTTTTTGAAGAAAAAATAAACATATAAATTAACCTTGCGTAAAGTCCAGGGTCTTCATAATTAAATATTAAAAAGAATTTGAAACAACTGAAGTAAGAAGTGAATGAAATGTTATATTTTAAACAACAAGGGAAATAAAGCTAACTCTTTATAAAATAACACAATATCAGTACTCTTTTGTAAATAATTTCAATAGCTACAATTGCACCAAGGGACAAATACCTACCAGTATACTAGCACCGACACTGTTGAAATCATTTTCTTGCAATCTTTGAACGGAAAATATTTGGAAAGTGTGAAACATATATTATAATTTAAGATTTACTATTTTTTCGTATTCTTGCCCTCTCTACAACGAATATATTCTACGTTCTCGGCCTTAGGGTCCGGATATTGTTTTCCTCTCGGCGACCTTGCTGATGTGTCATAAGCTCGTAACTCAGGTACCTAACTATACACGAGCTATATGCCGGAGTCTGTCCTACTGCCGCGGAAATTAATCTCGAGTCCTTTGATTCTAATAACAACTTCTATGTCCCTAAAACGTGGTTCGTACGAGTATCTACAAACATAATATCATTGATTCTAAAAAACAACTTCTATTTCGCTATACATACGTTCGTAAAAAGTAAAAAAGTAAAAAAAAAAAAAGTAAAATATGTTTATTTTGCCAATTGAAAACTTAACCTACTTATTACAATATTCATACCTATTTTAGTTAATTTACAATACAATAATAGTGTTAACAGTAGACCCCAAACTAGGCGTTAGCCTGTATCTTGGTGGTCCAATTATAAAAGATCCTGTTTTCTTGAAAGAAGTTGACGCTTGTAAAAGAATAATTTCAATACTATTTAGAGATGTATAAAACAATAATATTCACGGCTATGTACATAGTTTAGTTACAGTAATGTTCATCCATAGTTTATAAAATTTCTTTTTAAATAAGATAACTGTAGTAAAACCGTGTCAGAAAGTTTAATACACATTATCACAAAAACTATATTTTGAAAATTGAAATCAGTTGACTAAAGTTTACCACATGAAGATACTGCTTAAGCTAAGGTAAGGTAGATTTATTATTAGGTACTCTAGGTATGTTAAGCACTTTAAGATTGTGTTGTGTTTTTTAAGATTGTGTGTTTGTGTGTGTGAGTGTGCGTATGTGTGTGTGTGTGTGTGTGTGTGTGAGTGTGTGTATTTTATATTGCTGGGCTTCTGCCGTCAGACAGTGAAGCTGTGGTGTCATCCCATCACCCTCTGAGTGTGCAGTGTGACTTAAGTAATGGTTAAGATATATTGGTATTGATTAAGGCTTCAGGCAATCAAAAGAGATCTTCCACCTGTATGTTCTCTCTGCCTACTTGGTTGTATACTTTGACTAATTCTTCAACTTCCTGGTATGACTTTGTTTGTAGCCAGTGTTTTATTTTACCACGCGCTTTCCTGTGTGTAATCTGTCTTACATCACATCTATTTAGTACAGCTTTTAGCACAAAAAGATGAATATACGGCGGCAGGCGTGAAGCGAAAACTGTTCGGACTTCAGGTAATTGGACCTGTGCAAAGGTCTTACCTGTGTTTTCATTTTGGCCTATGTGTTGAGTTTGGCTCACCGCCTTCATTACAAACAATTGTCGCACTGTCAAAACTTTGGCATCAAGGTAAAGTTGTGAGGTTGGATAACGGCGCGGTTTTCCTAGTAGAACTTTTATGACAGCTCTTTGAGCTCGTTCTAAGGAAATCATGAATGATTTTGCTGCACCCCCCCAGGCATTTATGCAGTATTGAAGTAAGGATTGACACAATGCCGTATATACTAGTCTTTTAACTGCTATGTTCGTTAAGGGTCTAAGTGTCTTCATCAGGTATATCTGTTTCCGGACTTTTTTGACTAGACTCGCAATGTGGGATTGGAATGTGAGTTTTTCATCTATTTCAACTCCTAAGTATTTTATTGATGACACTCTCTTAATGTTTTGACATGGACAATTTCGCAGAAGAGGATAGGAGATAACGGGGCATCCCTTTGTGTGAATTTTGATTGACTCAATATTAGGAACTGTGCAACGTATCTTTTATTGAGGTGTTGCAAAAATACAGAAACCTGAAAAGGTGAATTGAAATTGAATGATTGAAAATTGGTAAAAAAAAAATTAACTTAGGATTACATATTATAATTATTTATTATAATTCAAACAGACAATAGGTAGGAGATATCTTTTATTATGTACGCATGTGTGTGTATTCTAATTGCTATGTTGAATTAAAATATATTGTCTTCATAGACGAGTACACTTAATAATAAATACTTACTCGTTTACCAATTCTATTAACTGTCTATATTTATATCAAAAGGTGTTATTCACAAAACTCACAATTTGTGTTGTAACAAAACTGACAATGTTCGGAAGCCGGTGTATCCTCATTCCTCGTTATTAACAAATGATAAATGACTTCATTGGACCGGGGTTGAATGCAAAAGCTACACAACTAAAGCTATTCAGATATACAAAGTATCTCTTCTATTCGCAAATATCTCTAGTCGTCAACGGAACTTTTCCGCTATTGACCGAGTTGGAAATGTTCTTTATTGGCTCACATTTTGTCCTTATCAAATACATTTCAGCACAGACACAGTATAGGAAGTAGTTCAGTAAAGTGCTTACAAATAGACGAGAATTCTTTATTCTATAAATAAAGTTCATCAGGGAAGGAGCAAAATTTTAGTTAAAAATTATATTTTTTGATGTTTATGGGTCGGTTGGAAATTCCTTCACTTTTACCCGCTTCTTGGATAAAAAAGCCAATGTTAAAGGCCTATTCTTTGTCCTTACCAAGATTACCAAGTAATACCAAATTCCATACAAATCCGTAATTTGAAAAATTCGTAGCATAACATGATCATACAGACACATTCTCAATCTTCCGCCTTCGTAATATTAGTGTAAGTGTCAATAAATTGGAATTTAAATTAGAATTCTGGTGCAAACATTATTTTATACATATACAACAATAACTAACGCTTGATATATTTCTCTTAAAAAGCTGACTGAGCTATGAAAGTAAAGTTTTCTATAATTAGGTATTTATCCTCAAATAAAACGATATAAATTTAATGATTACAATTAATATATTATTCATAACACAGCCTAGAAAACATAACACCATATTAAATACAAGCACGTTACTATTTACAGTCACATATAAACATGTCAAACAACATTTTATTTACAATAATAAAATATAAAAGCAAGGCAAGAAAAACTAAACAAACTACTTCTAACTACTACAAAAAAGGGGCACTTAGAATATCTTTAGAAAAGCCTAAAGATAATCTAAGTGCTCCAGCCCAGTACCAGAGGGCAGCGTGCCCAGCATGCTGGCCGCATTACCACGCTGGATGGCAATGCTGATAGTCACATTAATTTAACTATATACGAGTACATCTCATCAGGCTCACATAACTTACAAAAATACATCTATATCAACTGAATAATTGACGAAATATTTCAAGAGTGGTGTACATATGTACATGTACGAGTATACATATAGTATTATGAATGTAATCTGACACTTAAGCTTAATTATAATAATGAAATCAAAACTCGTGTAGCGTAAAACATAAATAAACAAAAGTTGATTTTCGTAGTTTAAGCGTATGTATAATCACATACTTAAAAACTTCTGCCGTTTTATTAATGTGAAATTTACATGGTGTATATGTTACGGCTAATACCCGAAGTGCGGCTACACCTAGTTTTAGCCGGTTAGAACTAGGTGTAGCCACTTAGTCTTGGTTAAACCCCGAATCGAGACATGTTTTGAAAGAAGTTGGCTCCTCCTCGCTTCGCTCGTCGTCGCATGTGCGTGGTAGAAAGCAACCTAACGAACCTAATCTACCTTCTGTCACAGACAAGTGACTTCGAGTCCAACACTTGCACTACAACAGGACTTGAGACCTAGTTTTACCCGAAAACAATCGGCTCGTACTAGGTTTAACCAAGACTAAGTGGCTACACCTAGTTCTAACCGGCTAAAACTAGGTGTAGCCGCACTTCGGGTATTAGCCGTAACATATATATCAATATATTAACTAAACGGTTTTCACCACAGAGCTTTGAAGTCCATGCTTGTCGCGGGGGGGGGGGGCGCGCGCGGGGGCGATGTGGCCCGATCGTTGTTCTGTGGTTTTCACTCACGTGTAAATCGCGTAGGTCTACGTGCTGCCGCGGTCCCAGAACATACGTTCTGAAGATGGATGTCATAACATCCGAAACGCGTAAACAACTTACGCGATTTACACGTGAGTGAAAACCGTTTAGTTAATATATTGATAAATGTCTCACGAAAGTTTTAATTAATATTACATCATTTTAATAAATGATGCATATAAATATGATGATTTTAAAGACACAGTTATTAGATTGGTTATAATCCATCTACACATAATATCCCATCTGCTATTTACGCACTAAAATACAGCTTCAGTCCTCCCTTTTCCCTAAGCATTTACATAATTCATCCGTCGTCCCCAGAACGCCATGTTTTACCAATGAACGTATAATGGGTATTCAACTTTACTTACCTACTTAGATCTACGTTTGTGCTTGGCACATACATATGTAATTATGTACAATGTACAACTTATGTTCCCAACGTATGTCAAACTGAATTTGTAATAAAAATCAGTAGTTAATACAGATGTAAAAAAAATATTTTATAAGATTTTTATTTCACTTGTTAGCCAATCAAAGCCCCTTTTTTATCATGATAACAAAATAAAATTCTATTATTGCGGGTTACTGAGATATATATCTGATCTCATATCTGTAATTCACATTACAATCTATTAACAGTTCCTACAATCAAGTTCAAGTTTTTACCAGTTGTTTTAAGGCCAAATGTAGAAATCTAGAATTAACATTTTTTTGTGTTGCCTATTGTGTTTCTTCGATGCTATGTCAACAGTAACTTCGATTCTGTTAGATTTATTTTCAAAATTTGTGACATTACAACAATAATCTACACTTAAATAAATATACATATATGTATACTACAACTTATTAAAGTATTTTTGACTGACACTTATACGGATAAACTAATTTATACACTGTTTTATACAAACATGTCTATTTTTAAAACCACACAATTTTAACAGAATTGGCTTTTATTGAACATTCCCTTTTTTTCTCCCTAAAATATTTACAATTCGTCAGCCTTATTTCCCAACCATAACTTTTTCCACAAATGACTATATTTAGCGAAAATACATGTCCAATAAACTAAAATAAAGGCTTTCTATCTTTAAGGTTTTCTAAGAGCTTTTTTTTTACTCTTTTAGTAGTTGGAAATAGTATGATAAATTTATTCTGTCAACTTTTCACACACAAAATTAAGCAAAGATAGTGTATAATTAAAAACATAATTCTGAGTCGTATTTCCTCATGACCGAGGGTTGTGACTCCTATGCAGAATTAATTCGTTAGGGGCAGATACATCGTGGTGGGCGCGCAGGTCCTTCGACGGAAAACATAGTTATGTGATCATAATTAATGTGAATAAGTATTTCATGCATCAAAAGACTTTTGAACATTTATGATTTGTTTTTCTGCAAACTCTTCTACAAAGATCTTAATTATCAGCTGGTAAATTATGGCAGAGGAAAGGGTACGTAATTATAATTCCGTTGAAACAAAACGCCCTTTATTTGTGTGCCTAATTAGAAGATTTAACACGTTCCCAGCGGCACACATTTATCCGTACTTTCCATTGCTGCGTTACGGGTCGTTTTAAACCTTGTCCTATACCAGACATTGTGGCGGTACGAGGTGTATTAAGCCCCACCGCCCGTAGGAGACAAAAATCCTTTTTTTGGCGCCAAATAAGACAAGTGTACACATCTTTTGTCGTGAATATCAAAACAATGAGTTGATTAACTTAAATCCGCCGCCCGTGGTTAGATTAGTTAGTTTACATTTTATGGGTAAAATAAAATGTGGGGTCTAATGTATCCCGCACCGCACTGAAAAATGGCAGTTTTTCATAATAATAATATTTAGTCATGGGAAAATATATATCGATTTTATTTAATTTTATTTATTTCTCAAATTTATGGATGTCTTGAAAAGTCAGTTAGACACTTGAAGAATCCGGTAAGTACATTACGAGGATAATTACAATGAGGTTTAAAGTAAGTCAAAATTGTGCTCATTTTAAAATACTATATATCAATTCAAAACCGACACGAATATTTTAATTACGCATTGCGTTAACAAATTGTGTTTTGACATAATAATTATGAATTCAGTGTCGAGCTGTGAGATTAAATAAAATTTATCATCTCAATGTCAATAAACTTATGCTGTTGTAAATAAATATTTTTCTTTTCTTTCTTTTTTTCTTTCGATATGTATTGTAGCCTAGAGATAAATAATAATAATTTATCATATATATTCAAATGTACCTATTTTTATCTCTAAACAAAACACAATATAAGATTTTAATGAGATTCTACTCGGCTACAAAATTGATTTACGACCACCTACCTATATAATAATTACTTTAAAACGTCATATGAACAGTAGGGCAATTAACTCTTTGATTTAAGGGAAGTATTGAGGTAATGAGAATACGTCAGTTAATTGTGAAAATCAACATCAATTCGTATCCGGCTATCTTTTTTAATTTAATTTGGAATTAATTTAAAAAGATGGAAGATTCATTCAAGGTAAAGGTGACTTGAAGGGGTGAACTGGCAGATCTGTTATCTTAGATTGTGAGGTAAAATTGTGACTGTAGGGATGATTAATAGTTCAGGATGAGTAATGGGCGGTGCGTGCCGGTGATCTTACTACAATGTTATGTCAGGGGTCGCTCCTTCCTTAGTCTCACGTAGTATGGTTCGGTGGTCTTGCCAAAATATGGGGAGCCATGTTTACATATTGCTACGTGAAAACGGGCCTCAACATGACGTTAGAACGCTTTCAGCTCTGAGGTCGCCATTTGTAGAATTAGATTGTTTTTGATTTGATAATTAAAATGTGTTTTCTATTTCTGTATTGTGTTGTTTTGTGTCCTAAGCTACTAGATGTTTATATGTGTAAAGAGCAGTGGCGAGCTAAATTAACGTATAAAGCCAACAAACGAGAGTTAACAATACTAACATTTATTGATCAAAACACACTAGTCATTTAACAACAATCTAGTACATTTATTACACCAATTCAAATATCGACACTCGGAATAGTTTAATATCTAGTAACAACATTTTTTTACTAAACACGTACTGATATAGTTACATACATAGATAATTGCAGATTCAAAAAAATATAAAACATATCCATTGTGAATACATAATTATGACCAATGTCCAAAAATATGTGTTTAATGACCAAAATGTCTAAACCTTTTTTTGTACTTTAGATATATGTATTGTTAATTTATTTATCTGTACATATGTAATGTAAATAAATTATGTCTTATAATAAAATGTTCAATGACAAAATACATAATATGTATTACAAAATACTTACATAGTTCCTAGCAGTTTTATGTACATAGTTAGGTACTCTCTTGTTTGTGTAGATAGGAACTTAGGAACCAAAACTGCAAAAATAAAGAACAGGTTTTATGGGTGAGTATATATAGCATTAATTTTTAACAGACATATTAATGTCTTGTTTTACTACCGCTCGCCAAATTATTAAAATTAAAACGCTTTTATATAGAACAATTTTGATACATTTAACAGGCCAATTAACTATTTAAGTAGCAAAATGAACACTCGTCAATCTTAGCACCTGTCTCACATTCCAACGCTTAACTTCGTATTATCTTAATATATATTTTAGGCTTAGTTTGAAACGTACGAAAATTTATGATTGACTAGTTCAAAGCCTTATGTTATTCGAGCTTTTTGAATGAATGTAAGTCTTAAATCAATGAGCATCCCAAGTGAATGCCAAACATATTTATTTATTTCATGTATCAAAAACAAAACCTTATTCTGACCCATACATTGCTTGTATAATTTTTTCGAAAAATTTAATATTTTCGTTTATGAGCAGTTAGGGTTTCGTAAACAAAAAACCATTAATATGGCGGCACATAGATTTTTACAAACTGTGATAAAGCAAGTTGACAATGGAAAATCGGTTTGTGGTCTATTTATGGATCTCACAAGGGCTTTTGATTTCGTAGACCACAGTGTGCTGTTAAAAAAACTACTTACCTACGGAGTTAGAGGCAACGTAAACAATCTATTAAAATCTTATTTAAGTGACCGTAAGCAGTGCACCCAGATAAATAACATATGTTCAAAACTAAAAAAAGAAGTTGTTTACGTATCTGAATGCAGACATGTCAATTTTGGAGTTCCCCAAGGAAGCGTCCTCGGTCCGCTTCTTTTTATCATCTACATAAATGACCTACCTAAGATTACAACACACCCCACTGTCCTTTTCGCTGACGACAGCACCGTTCTATTCAGTGGAGATAGTTCTTTGAATTTCGAAAATGAAATAAATTTGACATTAAGAAATATTGTGACTTGGCTGACATTTAATAATTTAAAAATAAATTTGAGTAAGACTAAAATTATGACATTCCGCAAGAGAGTAAATAGGTTAGGCAATTTAGATATTACTTTCTCTGGACAAAAAATTGACATTATTGACTCTACTAAGTTTTTAGGTTTAACTCTTGACAACGCCTTAAACTGGAAAGAGCTTGTAAAACAGTTACAATCAAAACTGAGTCAACAATAAAAAAAATACAATATCAAATAAACTTGTCATTAAAAAAGTAAACGATGTAATTACAAACTTTGTAAAAATAAATAAATATAAATAATACCTTTTGACATTCCATACAAGTTCGACCGTGAGTAGCTGGCTTTAATTTGTCTCCACATTTTTAAATTTTTCTTCGGCAAATTGACATTATGTTTACTATGTTTTATTGTTTAGGTACATTTATTTCACTTGCATAATATTTCTATCAATTTTGCTTGTTATTTTGCTCAATTGTGTATTTTTTGTGTTAAGTGTTTTGCATGCCGAATGGCTTACTTATGGAGCGCATTTTGCACCTTGTGTTGTTGACGAACATCTGTATGTATACCTACCCATAAATGCAGACAAATAAATGAAATGAACCCTTTTTGAATACCTACCTAAATACCAAATACTCTTCGACCTTATTTTGTTCCAATTCGAATTAAATGTCATGTTAATTTAACTAAAACAATTTCTGGCAAATTTACCTACGTCCATGTAATAACGTCTTGTTTACAAACGTAGGTCTAATATCTCTACTAGCTCATCACAGTGGTCTGGCCGTTGGTTGTCGACTCCGGACGGAATGTACTTACACTGAATTACATACTTTACAAAGTCAGTTACGACGCCCCATCACATGATAATTATTAAATACCACTTGCAAAGAATGGTACTCAAAAGCACTGTTTCTCAAATTCATTCAGGAACTTTGCACTCGAAAACGAGATGTCAATCAATGATGTCTAAACTGACTTACGTTAACCAATAACAATGACTCATCAATCATAAAGTTCCAAAGGACTTTTATGATTAGCGTTCCGTTTCAAGTGAATATTTTCCAAATTTGTTAAACATTCTGCAGATTATATCATTCGTCATAGGAGTTTTGATTTTATAACAAACAAAAACAAACTTTTTTAGTTCGTAACTGTACAAAATGTAACTTTAGGAACTAAGTACTAAATTAGTCGTGTTACATTTTTAATAGCAAAAGAACACGCGAACTTAACCTTGAACAAACCTTATTATAATCATCACTATTCCACATACAAACTCAACAAATGAGCATAGGACAATATACTCACACAGTCTCTATCATCAATTTTAAAGTACTTATTCGATAACATTATCCGTTCTAAATTCAGTCACTTCTCTTTCTCCTGTAAACGTCACAGACTAAACATCCACATTGATACGATGCTTGAAACATTTAAAATTGTCACAGACTAGTTTCACAGAAGTACCCACTGGATCATACGGTCGTGTCTCAGGTGGGCGCCCCGTTGTTATGCGCGAAGTGCAAGTAGGTTGCTAGTTCTTCTCCCGTGAGCTCATCGTCGACCTCTCGGAGACTGGAGTTTGAGATACTCCTTGGTGAGTTGTAGGAGTCGGAAGTCTCGTAGCGATGTCGCCACGCTTCTCGCCAGTACTCGCTCCCGCTGGGAGACTCGTTCACTATGGACAGGTCGCGACTGGTATAGCACTGTGGAACAAAAGTCGAATGTTAGGGAAATTTAGTGCTAGAAAGAAAGAAAGTAAGAAAGAAAGAAATATATTTATTGGGACACAAACTTAAACTTATTTACTTACTAAACTTATATGTAAACTACTACTTAAAGACATGAAAAAAGTGATAACTATTCTAGATTAACCGAATGGGTTTTTGTTTCAAATGCTGTGATGATGCTTAATATTAATTTTGACAAATAAATAATAGTTAGTAACCAACTAATACGCCCAACTAATTAGCACGCCCCTTGTTTGAGAATATAGCGCTTTATATTTAACTTTACTGTGAAGTTTGTAATACCTGTATTCTGTGAATATAAAATAATTTATGAATTATGTGTATCACAAACAAAATAATATTCATATGGATTCCAGTAACCTGAATTTAGGATAAAATCCTTATCAAAAACAGCATACATTTATCTACTGTTATTTGGCGTATTGATAAACATTCGGCATCAGAGTTGACTACTCTCATTTGATACCAAGAAGACGGAGACCAAGTGAAACCCAACATTATATCCATTTCAGAGAACTTTATTTTTTAATTTAAGCTTTCTTTGAAACATCAAGACCTACAATATTCTCACAATAATCTATTACAGAGAAATGCCCAAAGAATACATCAAAAATGTAATCACGGAAAATTGTTTTGACGGCTAACGTCTTAATAAATGTGCTCATTCATTATTATAATGTTATAACTTTCTTTTTTCAATACTTTTTTGTTAGTCAATTTTAATTTCCACTTCCCTGCTCTTCACGGTTGCTGGGTAAGTTGCCTTGCCTTATTATAAATCAAACAGTAACTAATACATATATTTTTATTTACTTTTTACTAAGATTACATTATATTATGTATATAGTGCGAACATATTATTTATATGTTCTGTGGTGTTGTGTGCCTACTGATTTAGAGGTGACGGGTTCGATCCCTGTACCACACAAGTAATTGTCCATAAATAAATTGCTAGATCTGTGTAATCATGTTTTAATGAAATATATAAAAATCATTTAATTATGTTTGTAGTAAATATTTATTAGGATAAACATAGTCCAAGGGGAATAGAGTATGCAGCGAGAAGTTGAACAACTTAGCAAATATTTATACGGTGCAGCGGCATGGGAAGCAAATAGTTTACTCATTTTGATGCCGAAACTCTTTGCTTACCTGTTGAAAAAAAAACATTATCAGAGATATTTTTTTTTTTTAATAATAAGCAAAAATGCAAAATGTTTGTTATTTAGCATCATGCTTTTTCCGTGCAATTAAGATCTTCTTTAAAAAAATGTGTTGAAATAGATTTTTGCACATGATAAAAGAGTGATTCAGAGTGTTTGAGAGTCAGGATTTAGAAAAAACTCAGAAACAGTTTCTACATATACATATGTAAACATTATGTAGTTTTTTAACTTAATAGCTTCTTATTATATACTATTGGTCGCCCGCGGCATTAGTTGAGGATAAAAAGTAGCCTATGACACTTCCAAGATTTCATACTACCTACATACCAAAAATCACGATGATCCGTTCAGCCTTTTTATCGTGATGAGTGTTTAAATAAGTAGACAAACAGACAGATAAACAGATGATCAGATAAAAAATCTTGATATTGTTGGAACGTGTTCTGCTGTCAAATCGAAATATTTCCAAACATTTTTTTATAAATGTTCAGACTTTAAACCCTCTTCAGCTTTATTATAGGTAGGCTTCACCTACTTCGGACGAGGCCAAGATTCTGCTAGATATATATAGTAATTTTATGGATAGTATGTAATTGTATATCAAATAGATGTAATTGTATATTGTATAAGCCTTATGGGAGTGACATAGTCGGCTTCGACAAAACTCCCTCTTAAAATATAGATTTAAAAAAAAAAAAAACATTTTAGGTACGTATAGGCAGATGTAGGGTATTGTTTGTGTACCGTGGGACTTGCAGATATGTAGATTTTAACATTATTAAACCTAATCTTTCTTTTATAATTTTTCAGTTTCATCTATTTGTAAACAATAATAGGGAAAAATATAAAAATAACTCGCATGCCTCCTTTGTGTTTTGTAACATTATTAATTAGTATATATTTTTTTTTATATACTATAGTAGAGTATAATATAAAAATAAAAGATAAAAGAGTGATTCACAGTGTTTGAGAGTCAGGAATATACTATTAGTTACTTTATGTTTTAGAATTTATGAATAAATTATTTGTTTACCTTACTTATTTAATTTATGAGAAAATCTAGGCACGTTCCGGTTAGTTACGTCAAAAAAATAAATAAATCATGTTGAAAATTTGTTAGAAAAGTTTTAAAGCGCTAAGGGGTATTAAACTAATGCCTAAACGGGAACTTCAGTACAGGTTATGAGAAGAGTGGTTTAACATGTATAAAAACAGGTACCTAATATTTACCTAAACATATTCATGCGAAAGAGTTAAGCGACGTGGAAAGGCTATGTTGAATAATTTGAATAAATTATGAAATATTGTAGGCAGCAACCATTCTTTATCGAAACGTTATTCACTGTAACACAGCTGTGAATGATTTTTCTTGAGTTAAATTTACGCCCAGGAAGTTACCATTATAGCGCCAGTCAGGGAAAATTATAAAATTATGCGTACATTTATCTTCGCATAAAGTCCTACGTGTAAAATTATTATGAAGTTTAATAATAACACGTTAAAAGGATTATTTTCTGTAATGAATGATAAAGAGCCCTTAGGAGTCTTATTTTCTCATTACTGGGGATCGGGAATCCCCTGAAAAACAATTCGTTTGGGGAGTTCTCTAAGGCACTAGTGGTCACTCAGGTCCTCAAACAAATCGGTTTCCTTAAAATGTTTTTATCAGTGCCAAGCGAGAGTAAACTTACACATAACTTGAAAACAAAGCCCTTTATGTTGAGCTGGAGCTATACAAGTGTGCGCCAGAATGTAAGTCGGACGCTTTTACCACAGAGCCCCCACTCGCTGCCTACTAAAGACTTTCAAGATTATAAACTACAATACAAAAATGTCATAATTTGGGCAGCACCTTATTTGTTAACCTCTTTTTAGAATTAAACAGGCAGCTCTCTAAAACCATCGACTGGCCTAATAACAAGTATACAAAGAAAACCTTTGTTGAGAAAATGAAACGGGAGAAGTTTACATAATGTCAGCACTCTATCTGATAATTATCTTTGTAAACAGCAGCCATGGGTTCAGTACTCATTATAACCCTAATTTAAAATAATATACCAACTTATCTGGCTATTGGAGTAACTATCAACTTTAAATATCTGGGGTTTGCAAGTAAGCAAGTAGACGCAATATTTGTAGGTAATAATTGTGATCCTCAATTAACTGAAATACACAATTTTACCAAATACATTTTTATCATAAATGCTTTTTTTTTTACATGATATAGGCTTACGCTTGACTACAACTTGCCAGATGTTAAGCAACGTTATAATCTACGATCTAGCGCGCTTGGCTAGAAGAAACCGGTTACTCTCGATTGAAGACCGACAAAATTATAGTTTAAGGGGAATAGAGATTCGGGCAAGGAGTTCCACAGTTTGGCTGTTCGCACGATAAAAGTCGATTCAAAACGTTTGGTGCGAGCTTTTGGAACCTCAGCTATGTAAGACGCGCAGAACCATACTTATTTTGAACGACCATCGTTTTAGAATGTTCGGAAGAACGTGAACACCATTTAGCATTTCGTAAAGCGATACAATGAAACCTACTTGTTTGTGAAATTCCGTGGCAACATCGATTTTATATGTATTTCCTGCTTCTTACTCCACTTAGAGTAAAGCTTTTATCGCTTCATGAGTATAATTCGATTATCCTTTCAGCTACATTCGAATTTCATATCCATTTGATGGAACGTTTGATTCGAACGATCGTTGAGGGAATTATTGTTAATATATTGTGTACCTTTAAAAGTACTTGTGTACTGCTCAGTCACTGTGTCG
>OZ026820.1:9803577-9883094 GCA_964023185.1 Macaria liturata | reverse complement strand
TGTTGAACAAAGTATGGTACTGCTTGTAAGCTTAAACGCATGTTTGTAACAAAATTTCATAGTAAGGTGTTGGTGTGTGAAAGAAGGAAAGACTGGAACTTATTGGTACTATATAAATTAATAAATAAATATTTCAGGACATATCACACAGCACCATCTAGCCCCATACTAAGCTTACGCTTGTATCATGGGTACTAGATAACGGATATAATACATATATACTTTTTCTTTTGTAAATACATACTTATTATACATAGAAACGACCAGACTTAACACAAGTAATTACAAATTGTAATATTCAGAATTACTTGCGCCATGCGGGAATCGAACCCGCACCCCTAGATTAGAAGGCAGAGCCACTACCAAGTAAGCTAACGGAGCAGTCAATAAATTCAGTCAGTATATGTGGAAGGCTCTGGGCGCCCACCACGATGTATTTGCCCAATAAAAATCAGTATGAGGAATACGACGCGAGTAAGTTAGTACTCCACAAACATTGTAAAAATGAACAACGAGAATTGCTCTAAATTTTAATACAGTTTTCCAATCAATACGAAATATGCTTATTACATTTACTAACATACCAAACTCCAGTTGCCAATAGAAAGTTTGCTCTTGGCAGGTTATAACAAAATAGCAACCCGAAACATGATTAACACGCTAAAACCACTAAATTTAATATTCCAATGATGTAGGTATTACAAACCGCCGTTTCAAGTCTGTCCCGCAATAGTTCACAAGCAAAATTGAATTGTAACTTTAAAGATTACCTCTGTAAGGCGCTTCAAAGGCTTTAGATTTTAGATTAGATAATAATGTGCTCTAAATTCCTTAGTTCTACAGATCGCTTCGGTTCGTAAAATTCGTATTTTCGTCTCATTCTCCAATGATAAAAATGTAGTAGTCTAAATTAATTCTATACCTACTTAGCATTTCTGTATTCTGTGAGAAAAGTTTACTTTACTATGTAAGCCAATTTCTTCTTAAGGCCACGATATTTCACCCGAAAACGCTTTGCGCTTGGAAAAATGCCTACAGTTGCTTTTTCGCATGCAATTCCACGCCGTATTAACATGAAAGCAAGGGCGAGCATCGCGCGCATAGCTCCGGCCGACGAGTCTTGTCCACACGCAAACAATTTTGCACAACTTGAGCAGTTTTGCAGACTTTTAAAACTATCGAGCGAAGTATACGTAATCGTGTTTTGGCGTTTTTTATTGTCTTAACATTGACTCAAAATTATATAAACTGAAAAAAATGTAGCTCTATCTTATATACTTCTATTTTATTTGATTTTTATGAAATGTCGATTTCCATAGCACCCCGTCTTAATAGCATCATCAATGGCCGCGGCGCATTATACTATTACCTGCGACAGACGGTATCTATGTAGCACCCTGTAAGTGATATTGGTGTAATGTTTTCTTTAATCATTGTAACTTATTGATGCATTATTTTACTTCATAAAAAAGTTTCCTTTTGTTGTAATTGATTTTCATAGTTATAAGTAAGTAAGTAGGACTCAAAAAATCTTAAATCCCAGCCGTGTCAAGTCAGTGTCAGGAAGCCAATATCTCCCCAAATTTCAAACAGATGCAATCTGAATTCGAAGCGCGGGACCGAGATGAATATCATCCACATATGTATTGTATATGTATGTCCTTCTGTATCTACTCGTTTGTGCACATTTCCCTTGCAGTTAGGTATTACATGTTCGGTGGGTAGGTGTTGGGGCCATTCCACGAGACTCTTATTCTAATCTCATGATATCTTTATATTTATACTAATATTATAAAGCTGAAAAGTTTGTTTGTTTGAACGCGCTAATCTTAGGAACCACTGATGCGAATTGAAAAATTCTTTTTGTGTTGGATAGACCATTTATCGAGGAAAGTTTTAAGCTATATAACATCACGCTGCAACTAATATGAGCGAAAAAACAATGGAAAATGTGAAAAAAAACGGGGAAAATTATTCATCTTTGAGGGCTTCCGTTGCGTGTGCTATAAAAACGGTTCAAGATATCAAAAAAATATGTATGAAAGAATTATTCCTCTTGAAATAATCTAACAAAATATCTGCAACAGTATATGTCTATCTTTTAAGATTAAGTCTCTAGAACCGTTTTATGGTAATAACTATTCCACGCGGACGAAGTCGCTGGCGCAGCTAGTAGATAATATGAGCGCACTAATATGTTGTCTAAGCTTGTCTGTTGTATTATTATGAGCTTTCCTGTAGATTACAATCCAAGTATTTTAGTAGAATCTACAAAAAAACTGCAACGGATACCAATTTTCTGTGGCTGCGTCCACTTTATACGAGTATGTATAATAAATAAATGTGTTGTATAATAAATAAATGTGTCTAAAGCCTATGCTATATTTGAGACCCTATTAGTCACGATAATGCGTCCTTAATTGTATGCGATAATTAACGTTTCATAATTGATTCTTTAATTTAAATTACACATTAAATGCACCGTTGAAACATAAAACGATTGATAATGTTACGGATTGAAAAAGAAACAAACGGACTAACAAACACACTTTCGCTTTTACATAATCATATAATTTTAATTTCTAATAGTGTCAAATTCTTGAGTTTAGACAAAAAAAACTCAATTTTTACTGTATTTTAACACTTTTTTGAAGTAGAACGGGTTTGTATTTGACCATTTAAAACTTTAAAGCGTCACGAGGAATGTTCCATTTCGTACGCTCAAGTGCGCGCAAAACGCGGCTCAATGCAAAACCACATGTAATCTGCTAAACCTCTAACGGTGCTCGTATTGAGATTCAGAGTAATTTGCAGGCGGAGCCAGCGACGCGTGTAACACTGGCGTAACTTAACTATGCAGGGTTATATGTAACTAAGGTAGCCAGCGATTTTCAACGCAAAAAAGAACCAGTTTTTATTGAATAAGCACGCTCCATCTTAGGCCATAGTCATTGCTTACACTCAGGCAAACCATGGCCAAATGCAAACCGGTTTTAGTTATAAAAAAAAACTTTCGCATAAAATTTTAAGGGTGGCTTTAATGCATCGATAGCAAGAACCTTTTTTCTATGACTTGAAAATTCGTGAAGAAAAACGGCTTTATCGAACCAAAGCAGGTTTGCACTTGACCCCAGTTTGCCTGATGGTAAGCAGTAACTATTCCATACAAAAGATTAAACAATTGACAACAGCCAATCTGATATTCTGGTATTTACAGAAACCTTTAAGAGTGGAGTTTTTACTAATTACAATTTTTAAGTCTAGCTAGACTAAATTGACAACGAAAAACATGAAAGTGAAACTCTGGAGAAATGTGTAGTGTTTTTCCAGACACATACACACACACTACACATTTCTCCAGAGTTTCACTTACGAGTACAATGGATTTCCGCAAAGTAACGCCTGATTCAATATCTTATCAACGAAAAACATATTTAGCTTAAAGCTACATTGATATCTGAGTATATATGCTATAGTAACATGTAGCCCTGTATAATAAAAACCATAACAGTAACTTACAGAGTAATCTTTGAATGAATAATTACATATCCATACCTACCTAAGTCTGTACGCTTAGTGAATGTAAGTGGGTTTACTTGGTGGCCATAGACCGTGCTAAGCTAACGTACTGAATGATAACCACATGAATATTATTTATAAATACTACACCTGCTCGGAAAGTACCTTGATACTTTATCAAATTTACGGTAGAAAGTACGTCATTGCATATCGAACAAATATGCGGGGAGAAAACGCATCTGAGCGGGAAGAAATGGATTTTCATACACTTTTATCTCCCGCTCAGATGCGTATTCTCCCCGCATATTTGTTCGGTATGCAATGACGTACTTTCTACCGTAAATTTGATACTTTCCGAGCAGGTGTAGTATAAAGCACTATGTATCACTCGAGAGAAAGTGCGATTCCCGCTCTCGGGTGTTTTAAAGCCCTCGCCTACGGCTTGGGCTTCAAACGACACCCTCGGCGGTAATCGGTCACTTTCTCCTCTCGGTGAACAATGTACTATTGTTATACGATAATTCGTATCTGCTAAATGTATACCTACTTTGGATCTAGCTAAAATACTTCTGGCTACTTGATGTAGTTTTTTTTATCATATTATACATAATTGGATATGGGGTCGTAGTTATTTTATTTATTTTTCTTGTGGTTCACGTTATACTACAGTTCATCAGATGTTAAGCAATATTGAATTTGTATTCAATAAATTGTTTATTCCAAATACATTAATTAAAAATAAAAATAAATATC
Organism: Macaria liturata; assembly: GCA_964023185.1. Taxonomy (NCBI): domain Eukaryota; kingdom Metazoa; phylum Arthropoda; class Insecta; order Lepidoptera; family Geometridae; genus Macaria; species Macaria liturata. The sequence continues at coordinate 9,878,822 of OZ026820.1, read as the reverse complement.
TGTAAATAAGGTGCGGAACCGGCGCATCGTATTTTCCAAGTAATTTTATTAGAAACATGGTATATTATAGGAGCTTCTTCTTCTTCTTATAAAATAACAGTGGCCAACCCTAGTGTCGAGAGTTAATCAAGCCGCCTTATGGGCCTTTGACATGGGTTAACGACTGCCGCACTAGACAAATAGCCGGGACCGACAATTTTACGAGTCATCCGACCAATGGAAGCGCCCAAGATGGAATGCCACTTTTTGGCCACCCATCCAATGACTGACCGCGTCGACCATTGCTTAACATTGGTAATCGCATGCGATTGCCTCCGCCAGCTGAGCTACGGACGCTTTACTAGGAGCTGCTGATTCACCACTAATAGGTACTTACATACATATCAAGCAGTACGTCAATGCATCGCAATTGTCTATTCTAGATGCGCCAGAAAGCTTATTGTAATTCAACAGATAAAGATGAGTAAGTCAGTAATCAAAGACAAGGACTAATTGATGCAAGTGGTTAAAGTTTAACGTTACACGGTCCATCCTAGGTCATACTATTAAAATACTAATTAGTTCCCGTAAGGCATGATAAAATATATAGGATTAACATGTCGGGCAAATTTATTGATATATTTCTTGACGAAAGTGATAACCGGTGTACTACCTACATACTAATTAGACGTTTCCGAAAATCCTTTCTTAGCAAATGCCTACGTTATAACATCTACCTGCATGCCAAATTTCAACCCGATCAGTCAAGTGGTTTGGGCTGTGCGTTGAAAGATTACTATGTCAGTCAATCGGTCACCTTTGAGTTTAATATAAACATAAACATATTTATTGCAAAAACTTTACATTGTACATAGAAATTAAGGCTCTGCCTTCTGCTTTAGTTAACAACTGTGTTGCAGAAGGCAAGGTCTTCCAGTGGAACATTACTTAGATGTTTTACAATCTTCTATCTTTAGAGATATCATTTTATACTCATTTGTATCTTCCTATACTAAATCTAACAAAATCTGTCTCTATCCAAAAACAACGTGACCGGAGCCATTGACAAACGACTTGTACTTTATTTAACTTAATTTCAATTCCAACATTGTTGATTCCAGGATCAGACGCAAAAAGCTTACCAAATTAATAAAATTGATATCAGTAACAAATTGGTACCGATTGACATCAATTTTATCCAATTCTTCTTTTAACTTCTTATATCATAGCTATTTCTTTTTAGGGTTCCGTACCAAAAGAGTGAAAACGGGACCCTATTACTAAATCTTCGCTGTCTGTCTGTCTGTGTCACCATAATTTGAAAACTATCTCATAAACCGTGTTAGCTAGAAAATATGTATTTCCGTGGTCACAAACAACTAATACTTAAAATCAAAAAGATGTTTATATTAAAGGCGGTTTCCTCGCAACAAACGTAATCTTTAAGCATAATTTAAAACATACAATAAACGTGATTTTTCTTTTATATACATAATGTATAATGGTACGGAACCCTTCGTCCTGACATGACTTGCACTTGTCCGGTTTTTTCTATATTTGTGCCTTAACCTTGGCCCTCGAAACTCCGTTTCTTGTCTCTGTCAAGGTGACATATCGTTTAATGAAAGCTATAACGAACACGCGCCCGATACCTTTATGGGCCCTAAAACCGAGCCCGCTGCCTTACGACACTGATACATCAATAAATATCTTCTAAACTTTATTGACGGAACTATGTATCTATTCATGCTATACGATATACTACAGGGTTACCATAAACTGACGTGAAACCTTTTTATTTCTTTATTTGGTTAATGTACGAACAGCAATTTGCTGATGTGCCTCATGTCACGTTGTGACAAAATTGTTTTATATAGTCCACATAAAATTCACAATTGTATAATTATATATCCACTGCTACAATGATCACAAGATAGCAAGGGATTTTTTTGCTTTCTGTAACCGGCCATCGAGCCGGTTTTTAAAGTTATTTACAGATGTAAACAGTTTTGGAAAGTTTTTTCAACATCATGACATTCACGACCAATTTGACTAACCTTTTGTTCTATGTCTTTGCGAAATTACAGTACTTTTGCGACCTTTGAAAATTCACAAGTAACCCTGTAAAATTGTTGTTTTTTCCTCATACCCCTCTGCTGATGCGCGAAGATAATATTGTTTTGTTAGTATGTTTATCTTTCACTGTTCTCATTCGTTGTTGTTGTTATTAATATTTACCTTTAAAATTAGCTGTTTTAGTTATTTAAAAAATTTGTATAAATTATACACATATTGAATACTAGCTGTGCGCGCGACTTCGTCCGCGTGGGATAGTTATTTTGGGCATCATATTTATTTTTGCAAACAATTTCTTCAGTTTTTGTAAATTATAGCTGTTACCCACGACTTGAACCGTTTTCGCAGCGCACGCAACGGAAACCCTCAAAGATGAATAATTTTCCCTGTTTTTTTTACATTTTACATTGTTTCTTCGCTCCTATTAGTTGCAGCGTGATGTTATATAGCCTAAAGCCTTCCTCGATAAATGGTCTATTCAAAACAAAAATATTTTTTCTCTTCGCACCAGTAGTTCCTGAGATTAGCGCGTTCAAACAAGCAAACAAACTCTTCAGCTTTATAATATTAAGTATAGGTTAAGTACAGCAATATCATGGTAAAGTCATTGGTTTTAAAATTATACATTCATAGATAAATATATGTATAATGCTGTTCTAGATTTTGATCTGTTTAACACTAATTTGATTTTTGAAGCCAAAAATGTTTTAAACCTGTTTAAATATCAAAGCTTGAAGATAAATTCACATATGAAACATACCCGTAAGCTGTATTAAGTTCTCTAAGGTTCTGTGTATGATATTGTATGTCTTTCTGCGTCTTATTTGGTTGGCCACATACTGCTAAAATACATCCATCAATATAAGGGTCAGCTTATGTGTCGTAACACAAAAATAGCCGATATAAAATCCGACGTTTATTGACAAAATGTTGAAAATGTTGGCTAATAAAGATCGCGATCGCAGGCCATCGCTTATATTGGCATGACTTATTGGACATGTTCCGCATAGGCATTCATACTCCTTATCTACTCAGTGGCATCTTTAGAATTTATGACCGTCAATTTCTCCAAATGAAAAAATGTCGAGCGAAGATTTGCATCGACGTTGGATGGAACGTACCTTTACGTGGAGCGATAACGTTATTACAAAAAAAAACTCTTTTTCATCTTCTTCGTTTAGCGCAGTAGTTTACTAAGTCGTTTGTAAAAGTGTCAACAATTTTCTGAAATGGTCGTGTATTTACAGCATGTTATGATGATGTCCACGGCTAAATTCCAGTAAAATTTATTAGATGGAAAAACAAGACGTATTATTTTTTATATGGTATAATATCAATATTGTATCATAATAATTGATTGGTTAAATATATCCTTAATGAAATAATGAAATATATACATAGTTAAGATTTAAATATACCTTGCGAAGGCTTGATCAAATTTAAAGATACATTCAAAAAACATCGTAGAGCCGGCGTAGCACTGTCGTAGCACCGTCGTAGCATGTTACTACATATTTCTGACTAAGTTAGTAGAACATCGAATGCTACGGATCAAGTTCTACAGCCAAGTCAGAACTCATTACTAGCAATTACAGCCTGAAATGTCTAATTTCACCTGACGCCCGAGTTTAGTTTCAAATTATTGAAACACGGGGAACTTAATTATGTTATGAGGTAAATTTGATTATTACGCTCGAGTAACGCTTGTACTTATAAATAAATGAATAGTTTATATTCTTTGTAACGAGATTTTAAAAAAGGTAAAAAAATATATATAACGATCCAAGACCCGCTTTTTTTTATACAGATTTCCATACCATATTTTTGTTCATCCAGTTTAGCATATCTAGATTTAGGTTCACAAGTAATACATGCCTTTAGGCAGTGTAAGCTTCAAATCCATAATTTCCATAAGGCCTATATAAAGTCTGGCAATTTACTGAATAGCATCGCACCTAAATCTGTCCCTCGAGGACGACAAGAAAAGCGCCAATTTACATGTTACATGAGGCGGAAGATACGAACCTAAAGATCACGCATCTGAGGAAGGAGTATAAATATGCAAAAAAACTACAAATAAGAGATAATATAAAAAACGTAAAAGAGATGGTTACTTTACCAGTAGAAACCAAGACTTCAGCAGCTTTCGGCTATTTCCGCTATCGTAACCAATCACAACCAAATTTGTATACGAGTGTTGAGTGGGGGAAAGATAAATCGTATAAACCTTTTAGACGGAAAATTTGTGAGAAGTCAATTCTATAACATTACAGAAGATAAGAAACAAGCTATAGAAAATGGAAAATGGAAATATCGTTTATTGAATTCGAAATATGATCGTCGCACGAATGTATGGAAATGGAATGGCTGGAGGTGTAGGTGTTGCCTTATTAACATTAATTCCACCATTCAGACAGCTAATTGGGAATCTTTTGAAAGCTATACACATGGAATTAATATATAGTACCTAAGAGATGGATGAAATGAAAATGTATGTGCTTTTGGCGATTTATTAACTAAGTTATAAACATTAATGTAGCTAATTACAACTTGATTGTTTTTCAGACTAAGCATAAAATATTACTCTCTCATCAGATCACAAATAAAACTGATATGTTACCTAAGTTAACAATCTTTATTTGCTAGAAAAGTCATTAACATATTTTTGCGGCTGAGCCACAGATAGCAGTCGAGTCGTACAACAAACTCCAGAAAAATAAATGCGTAAGTAGAGTCTCATAGTCATTGGAACCATTATCCCAGAATAGAAGGCTCGGTAGAATGGCGTTACCCTGATTTGGCTCATTAAATATTATGTTTATAGCTTTATTGTCAGTTTGTTTTGTCCTGGATCGGCGAAACTTGCAACATTAATGTAATTCGATAAGGAAAAATACTTCGTAGAACTTGATTATTTGCTCACGTACACAAGTACAAGAAACTCTATTATTTTCTGGAGTAAATAAGTTGTTGTAGTAGGATATGATTTGTATATTATGTTATACTAGCTGGTACCAGCGACTTCGTCCGCGTGGAATAGTTATTACCATATAAACGGTTCTAGTGAGTTAATCTTAAGAGATAGACGTATGCTGTTGTGTACATTTTGTTAGATCATTTCAAGAGGAATAATTCTTTTATACATATTTTTTTGATATATTGAACCGTTTTCGCAGCGCACGCAACGGAAGCCCTCAAAGATTAATAATTTTCCCCGTTTATTTCCACATTTTCCATTGTTTCTTCGCTCCTATTAGTTGCAGCGTGATGTTATATAGCCTAAAGCCTTCCTCGATAAATGGTCTATTCAACACAAAAATAATTTTTCAATTCGCACCAGTAGTTCCTGAGATTAGCGCGTTCAAACAAACAAACAAACTCTTCAGCTTTATGATATTATAAGTATAGATAAAATATATAGTTTAACAAACGTATGTAGCATACATTGCTATATCATAATATTACTATAGATATATTTATAAATTGATTACTATAGTGCTTATAATATATATATGTATTATTTTTTTTGTACCAAACCAATAAAATATTTTAACTACTAAGCCATCCTAATAAATAATACCTACATATCGGTACAAAAACCTTTTTGATCAAGTTACCATGTCGATAAGTTAAGCCCTAGGGCTTAGTTCTTGACTACCTAAATCCACAAAAAAACGACAGCCTATTTTTTGTACATGTTCTTTGTAAAATCTATACTAACATTATAAAGCTGAAGAGTTTGTTTGTTTGTTTGTTTGAACGCGCTAATCTCAGGAACTACTGGTGCGAATTTAAAAAATCTTTTTGTGATGAATGGACCATTTATCGAGGAAGGCTTAAGGCTATATAACATCACGCTGCAAATAATAGGAGCGAAGAAAAATAGAAAATGTGGAAAACACGGGGAAAATTATTCATCTTTGAGAGCTTCCGTTGCGTGCGCTGCGAAAACGATTCAAGAAATCAAAAAAAATGTGTATGAAAGAATTATTCCTCTTAAAATGATCTAACAATATGTCCGCAACAGTATATGTCTATCTTTTAAGGTTAACTCACTAGAACCGTTTTTATGGTAATAACTATTCCACGCGGACGAAGTCGCGCGCACCAGCTAGTATAAAGGTATAATTCTCACATCTGAAACCTATCTAAACAATCTTCTATAACGTGCTTTATCTTGATTTATTACTCTGTTTGATTTTTCTGTGAATCCGGTATCTTTGCGCCAACTTCGCTCTCGATTTTCAACTTCTCTAAACTCTCTGATCGGTTTGTGAGTTTCTGATATATGTTTAATGGTGTCCGGACTTTTTAAACGAGATTAAAGTTTGAGGTTTTACATTCATTCGGTGCACTTAATGCACTTCTATATTTGATAATTATTATGGAATTTGTTTTGCTATGCAAACTTGAAATTACGTTGAATGAAGTTAGAAAATTATCTTTTGTTGACACTCGTAACATGCAAATGATTTTAAGTTAGGTAGGAAATGTTGAAGAAACAATGAAGCTTGTCTCAAATAAATGCAATATTGGAGAACGGGGTAAGGAATATGACGGGATTAATTGGAACGAACTCACAATTATGTCGTCCCGCTTCCAGTTCGACCCACAAAAATGTCGCCGTTGTCTACCGCCGCTGCGTCTTGATCGCCGATTTTGCCGGAGTATGTAGACCAAAAACTGAGTCTTGATCGCCAACGTTGCCGGAGAAGGACCAAAAACTGAGTCTTGATCGCCAACGTTGCCGGAGAAGGACCAAAAACTGTACGTGATTCCTAGGTCCTATTGGGATGCCTTGGATTAAAACTAGTTTAGTATGGCGTGAGTGGACTGTATTTATGTAAGTATAATGATTGCGCGTGCGGTGCGATAGCCGGGTATCGACGTTCTGCCGGCGCGCGTGCTGCCACCTGTCGGCGTTGGCGGGAACCTCCCTGGTTGGACGTCGACCTGTCCCGCCGTTATGTTGGCAGCGGGATGTGACGCTCCAACAGTTAGCTTAACGACAACCTATTATCTTTAATTGAAATATATACAGAGGAGCTGAAAATGTCATTGACATTGGACGATTTGTAAAGTGTTGCCCTGTTCTTAAACCTGCATACGTTATTTATATAACTATAATATTAATGTTAGTGTAACTTTTTGATAACAATTATTGAATGTGCCGCAAGTGTAATGTAACGACTAGAACTATACTTTATTCAAAGATTTAGTCCGTTCTAGGTTTAATTAATTTATATATTTTACAAGTTTTTTTTTTTAACTAAATATCGATACCTTAATTGGCAAACCAGCCAACTCCACTTAATACCAAATTATTTTTATGTGTGATTTGTATCGTAACGGTCACTAAGCGTGAAGTTTTAAGTCTCTCCTGAAAAATTTACTCAAATAGAGTTAGCTGGTTTGCCAATAGTTAAGGTATCGATATGTAGAATCTATTCACCAAACCATACTTTAATACAATTTGCGGCGCAGTAAATGGCTCCATTGGAAAATTTGCTGAACCGGAAAAAAATAAAGTTTTACGGTATTGAGCCTCTTAACGCCTGATGAGGTGTTCAATAGCGCTCTTACCAGGCTAGCTCGTTACAGATGTTACTCCTTGTATATTATGGAGTTTAAGTACCTATCTGTTTGCAAAAGTAGATACTTTTGCAAACAGATAGGTTCTTTTAGGACATAAACTCTATAATGAATTATTTACACAATAACCAAGAAAGTGCAAATCGGACACGCACGTACCCTATAAAAAAACTACGAAAATTCATATCATATTTTTTTTTTAAAACAATTTGAAATTCAAGTTCTTATAAATTCTCTTTAAATTCGTTACAAAAAGCTAGGATCCTCTGACCTGGATTGAATGGAACATTAGGGTGTATGCTCGATGATGGAACATTATCTAACAATATTACAGTTTTTTTATCCAAGATAAACTCACACTTGACTACATAAATACAACCCATTGCAGCCTACGCTCTAGTGCACTTGCCCAGAATAAACCGATTAATTGTTGACGAGCGGCCCGATACATTATAATTCAAGACAAACAGAGTATCGTGCAAAGATTTTTGTTACTACAGTTTGGCAGTTCGTACAATAAATGTAACAAAATGTAGTATTTATTTTATTTATGTGTACGTACACACCTAAAACAGAACTTCAATCCATGCTAGGCAACATAAAATATCGTCTCTATTTCTGGACCTTTGTTTGCGTACATCAGTGCGGTATTGTGTCTCCACTACCATGCTAGTGTCAATTGTTGTATTAGAAAATAGGCTGTGTCCTCGTAGATACAATAATATTTGACAAGTACCTATACTTATAGAAGTTTACAAAATGTTTATTACTTATCTTGATTGATCTTTCAATTAAATAAGATGATTTAGTTCCGCATAAATGAGGTGTAGTCGGGAATGCTTAGAATTAAATTAAACTTTATCGTATTATACTTCAATTTCGTACTTGTAAGTTTAAGAAACAAAGATTTATTTCATTGTCTACATACTTACATTTTACGTCTAATCGCGAAAAATAAAATATTGACCAATTTCAGAGCAGTCTGTTGAACATACATAAATAGTTCTGTTCGTCAATAGCAATTATTGCCAACAGTTCTATGGTCTAAGTTCTTCTTCTTTTCTAGATTGTGGGTTAAAATATGAATTAAGTCAAAAATGTATGTGCGGTATCACTTTTTCTATGAGATAACCTTTGCCAGAAGCAGGCGCAAACATCATGGATTCAATTACTTTACCGCGCAATGTGTTTGCTCTACATCTATTGTATTGTCTTGACTGGCCTGTTAGCTTAGTTGGTAGTGGCTGTGCCTTCTAATCTAGGGGTTGCGGGTTCGATTCCCGCCTGACACAAGCATTTATGCATTTTAAAAATGTATAATTTCTTGTGTTGAGTCTGGTTGTTTGTATGTATAATAAGTATGTATTTACAAAAGAAAAGTATATAAGTATTATATCCGTTATCTAGTACCCACGACACAAGCGTTTGCTTAGTGTGGGGCTAGATGGCGCTGTGTGCAATGTCTCGAAATATTTATTTATTTATTTATTTGAGGAACTACACAAGTATATATACAAAACTATATTATATTCATGGAAAAATAAGAAGAATAAAATCTTGTAACCATAGCATGCCTAAATCTATCTATACATATAATAAAGCTGAAGAGGGTCAAAAATCTGTACATAGCAGATATTAGAGAAAACATGTTAGGGTATACTTAAAATCGTCAAAATCGAAATAATGCGAGCGAAGCCGCCTTGCCTTGGAAAGATTGATTTCTGTGTAACATATACCCTTGACTGTGCAATCCAGGACTTACGGCCGTTTGCAATAACCTACCTATCTTTAATCTCTGGTTGCTATCTACAGTTCTTTAAAGATTAAACACCTATCCATACTTGCATTTCAATAATCTATCTGCGAAATGTCTATCCGAGTCAACCGATAGATCGACAGTCCTCCCGAGCGTTTCGTTTATGGATTGTAAAGATTCTGAACCCTCATTTTATTTGTGTAACAAAAGCTCACAAAACAATTTCATTTCATTTCCGACCAAAAGAGTGCCTTTATTGAGTGTAAAATTTCATAATTCAATTTAAAGATGTATTTTTATAAAAATATTTTTTCATAGAGAAAAAAAAACATATGAAATTGATAAAGTAAAAACGAAACGCACTGATGACATTTCAAAGCACACCAGTGTTGCCGATTTAGCTCTTTTAGAGCTAAAATTAGCTTTATTATCTGATATTTAGCAATAATTAAATAAAATAAAAGCAAGAATTATAGGTAGTTCTTTTATTTTACATTTTAACTTGAATCATGATAATTCTAAAAGCAACGGAACAGCAAAAATATGTGGAATTCATTTTAAGAAGGACACAACCAATGCAATATTATTGAGTTATTTGTAGATATGAGATTAAAAAAAGGAGTATAAAAGTTTTATATGAAGATAAGAGTAGGTAATGTTACGATTTTCTGTTTTAATATTGATACCTAATTTAGTGGCTATCAAAATGTTAACGCTATAAATATGTGGGTCAACCTAGCCTTTTTTTTAAATTCAACTGGCAGCACTAAAGTGCATATTTTGTTTGTTATTTAGTTAAGTTTAATATTTTTATTTGTTTTCCATGTATGTAAATTTTTATCATATAAGACTTCGACTGAAGGACTTTGTATCCATGGTCATGAATAAATTAAAAAAAAAAAAAAAAAATTTTGTTTGTTAGACGTCATGATCAGCTGTTGCCTGACTTTTCTAAGGTCCATAAAATAATACATCTTGTATTAAGTATATTACAAATATATATGTTTTGAGATAAAATCATTTTCATAGCATGCGGATTACAGGCATACAGTTGTGTTTATAGTCATAGTAATTCATTGATAGTGCATTGCTTTTCTATGGACCAAATAATACATTTTCAGTGTTAATAAATTGTGATAACTATAGTCAATCAGTGATTAAGCTACATGAACTTTACCTTATCAATAAAGGTTCCTTATTGTGTTTCATTCTGTGTAGGTATATGTATGTCTGTGATTAGTGGTAGATATTGGGGTGCATGCTCGATGGGTAGATATAAGAATAAATTATCCAATTGTAATTTTACAGTGATTTTATTTATAAAATACCTAACTACCTACTTACACCTATTACTCAGGTCAGAATTTAAGTAAATAATAGTATAGGTAAAGTGCATATAACATTAATATAAATTAAACAACAATTATGAGTTAAATGTGTAATTATCAATCAGGTTTTGTCGCTTAGAGTGACCTACACTCACTCACATATTATTATTACTATGATGGTGCCAGTGAGATAAGTAACTCAGGTGATAGATGAACTTCGGGGTGCACTTCAGCTACACCTTGCATTCTGCATATATTGTGTAATACTGCAGTTGCAATTATTACTGCCTGTGTAGTTTTTAATGCAAGTCGAATTTTTAAAGAAAGCACAGGAAAACACCTTTTCCAAACTCTGAAACACCTGTGAATAAATACAAAAATGTGAATAAAATGCTAGAAATAATTAGATATGAAGTAGTTGACAAGTTTGTTACCTTTCAATGGGGTTCCTGGTTAGCACATGTGCATCATTATACTGGTGCTCATTTGATGTTGCTGGACTAGCACCGGTGTCATCAAATATGACTTGCTAGGATAGGTACTATCTTCTATGAGCCACCTGTTGCCAAAAACTCCATCTTCACATTGCACTGAAAACCATTTTACTTAATAATTATATATTAAAGAAGTTGTAACTTTAACAGGATAATTAAATAAGTTTTAGGACTAATAAACTAAAGGAAGGTGTATATATGCAACATTTTAGCTACTTATGTATTCTTAAAATGTAATTTTGTAAGAATTTGTAATAGTATTTAGTTACCTTTCAAATAAAAGTTATTGAATATGGTAGCATCATGGGAAGACCTCGGCCACCGAGCTACAATATGCATGAGTCTTTGTTGCATACTGCTTGCATATTGAGGAAACATATGCCCTTTCTATTTCTTAATTCCTGCCTTACAGTAGAACCTGAAAAGTATATTACAAATAAGCACATCTTTGACATACTCTGAGTACCTAGTCATTGAGAAAAAAGTTATAAGTAAGTACCTACTAACTTGGAGACTGTATAAATAGGTACATGTGTACAGTCCAAGGGCTTAGAACCGGAGTGCCAAGAGCAGTTGGTGGAGAGGAATAACTCCGTGATTACTGGAATGATGGAAAGAAAAAGTTAGCAAGATCGTACCTGTAGTTTGTAGGTTATGTGGAATGTAAACAAGTCAACTCACCGGGAGGATTGCACTGATAGAAATGGTGATATTTCTGTCAGCAGCATTTCCACAGCCTCCTTGGCCGAAATCTATTATGTAAATTCATGATTATTTAATTCGGCGAAATGGTTTACGCGCACGTAACTCCTTGGACTCTCATGTCGGCAATTGGAGACGAATCAAAGAACCCGGCTTCGTAAAACTCATTGTCCGAATCGTCACTAAACTCCATTTTAAACTTTAATAACAAAATTCACACACAATAATTACAAAAAATTCAAATACGATAGAGTTCTTTTGAACAATCCGTCAACAAAACCCCCGTTTCAGTCGGATAGGCCAAAACCCAATCTGTCAGTCGTTCTAGCTACTGACAGTTACGGATAGCATGATATTGAAATGCAATTATTTCATCTTCTATGAAAATAGTAATCTATGGATAGAAATATTCCCTCCGAGCCCTCTGACAGATAGTTAGGCATGACGGACAGATAAGCCGTATCTATCCATGGTTATTGAAACGCAAATAAGCAAAATTAGTTACTATTGGTAGGATATTTAATCTGAGATTGAAGATAGGTAGGTTATTGCAAACGGCCGTTAATTTGTCTTCATAGCAAAACAAATTTGCAATTTGAACGTAGAAATAAAATAATCGTTATTGAAATGTTTATATGTACACTATTCATTATATATTTTTTAGTGTAGAACGAAAACAAAAATTTTGAAAAAAAAATTGGCCCTAAATTAATCCGGCTTCTATCATTTTCTTAGCCACCTATTCTGTCCCACTCCTGGGCAGGCAAAGGTCAAACCTAGAGTTAATAGATATCTTCTAGGTACGCGTGTTACACCCTAGGCTGCAGCAATGCTTAACATCAGATAGGCTGTAGTCGAACGTAAACCTATCCCACGTAAAAAAAAATCTTACCTTGAAAGCATTCCTGAACTTGTTGGACATGATGTTGTACAAGAAGGGGTTGATGGCAGTCGACAGGAAGTACAGTACTCCGGATATATATGTCAGCACGATGTACGCCTGCGGAACAATTAGTCGGGTTAATATGTTTGGAGATACTTTACGAATTGGCTTATGATTGCATTTAAAAATAAATAACGGAGTAATCGCGTAACATACCCACAAAAAAAAAACTTTTAGAAGACTTGATAACCTCCTTTTTTTGAAGTCGGTTAATAATGTAAAGATGGTTAGAAAAATAAATATATAAAGATTAATATTTCTTGTATGTTACATAAAATAAAATAAAATAAAATAAAATAAAATAAAATAAAATAAAATAAAATAAAATAAAATAAAATAAAATAAAATAAAATAAAATAAAATAAAATAAAATAAAATAAAATAAAATAAAATAAAATAAAATAAAATAAAATAAAATAAAATAAAATAAAATAAAATAAAATAAAATAAAATAAAATAAAATAAAATAAAATAAAATAAAATAAAATAAAATAAAATAAAATAAAATAAAATAAAATAAAATAAAATAAAATAAAATAAAATAAAATAAAATAAAATAAAATAAAATAAAATAAAATAAAATAAAATAAAATAAAATAAAATAAAATAAAATAAAATAAAATAAAATAAAATAAAATAACATAAAATAAAATAAAATAAAATAAAATAAAATAAAATAAAATAAAATAAAATAAAATAAAATAAAATAAAATAAAATAAAATAAAATAAAATAAAATAAAATAAAATAAAATAAAATAAAATAAAATAAAATAAAATAAAATAAAATAAAATAAAATAAAATAAAATAAAATAAAATAAAATAAAATAAAATAAAATAAAATAAAATAAAATAAAATAAAATAAAATAAAATAAAATAAAATAAAATAAAATAAAATAAAATAAAATAAAATAAAATAAAATAAAATAAAATAAAATAAAATAAAATAAAATAAAATAAAATAAAATAAAATAAGCCTTTATTACTGTTTATATACAATTGATTATTATCTATTATCTATTCTATTAATAACTATTTACATTAGACAGCTTGTCCGTCGACAAAGGCCTCCTCCAAAGCTTTCCACCTTTCTCTATCCTTGGCTACCTGGAGCCAAGCCGGTCCTGCAACTTGCTTAATGTCATCTTCCCATCTTTTATATTGTCTCCCTTGGCTTCTTTTGCTGTCTCTGGGACACCATTCAGTAATATGTTTGGTCCATTTCACCTTTTCCTCTCTCAACATGTGTCCTGTCCATCTCCATTTTAATTGTTTATATACCTTGGGTGCATTTCTGAATTTTGTTCTTGATTGAATATGTTTTAACCTTATTTTATCCCGTCTCCTGACTCCAATGACACTTCTTTCAATACTATTTTGGCAGACTTTCAGTTGGTTGGAAAGATGTTCGGTTAGTGCCCATGTCTGGCATGCATATGTGAGACATGGTAAAATACATGTGTTGTATACGTTTCTTTTTGCCGGCATGGGCATATCTGCATTCTTCATTACTTCTGCCAGTCCCCAGTATCTTTTCCAAGTGTTTTTGATCCTCCTGTCTATTTCTTTGTGCATACAGTCATCCGGTGAGATGAGCTGTCCTAGATAAATGTATTCAGACACATTCTCGAGGGCTAGTCCGTTTATGTTGATAATGTGTGTGACTCTGGAATTTGTCATTATTTTAGTTTTAGAGATATTCATTGACAATCCTGCCAGTCCACTTTCATCAGACAGCTGCTGGAGCATGGTTTCTAGTTGTCTTGGGCATTCTGAGAAGATAATTAGATCGTCTGCGAACCGCAAATGGCTTAACTTTTCACCGTTGATGCTGAGTCCATATTGGGTCCAGTCATTATTATTATCAGTATCATTTCCAGCACCACAGAGAAGAGCTTGGGGGACACTGGGTCTCCTAGACGCACACCTCTTAGAATAGGAAATTCAACCCCTTTGGTTTCGAGTCTTATTTGTGCTGTACTCTTGGAATACACGTTTCTTATTATCCTGATGTATTTTGGTTGGATTCCTTGGTCTTCCAGAGCCTTCCATATGTACTTGTGTTCCAAACAATCAAAGGCTTTGTTGAAATTTACAAAACCAATGTAATAAGTCTTGTTATACTCTTTATACTTCTGGAGAACTTGCCTGAGAACATGTGTGTGGTTTTTTCCGTTTCCGGCATCGCAACTTTCAATAGACGATTACATACAAGAAATTAATTGCAATACTTGTAATTGATTCACTGTCATAGTTTCCGTAGAAATATCCACACTAAATTGTGTAATGCCTCTAAAACAGATGATTGTGAAAGCTCCGTTTCTATCTTATTACTAGGTATTGTCTGGTATTTATCAATAAAAAATGACTGCAAAAAGTAGGAAGCTTTTGTTGTGCTTTCTCGTTTCTCTGTGGTAGAACATAATCACATTTTAAATTGATTTTACAATGTGCATACACGCACATTTCAAATAGACGCTGATGAAGGCTATTATAATCCTCCGACAAATAGATTCCAGTGAAATTTACAATCCAAGCTGCAAACAAGCGCTATTGTTATTTATTTGTTTTGTATATTTCCTCTAACAATTAAAACAAAATCCGTATATCTGCTAACATAACATAGTATTGATTGCGTTTTATCATCAAAATATCATGTGGCTCAGCCAAACGCCAAGTTAATTTATCGACTTACTATCTTTGGCTCAGGCACCGTTGGGACTGAACTCCTTGATTTATCTGCTATAAAAATACCTTGATTTAGCACTTTGTAGTTTTACCGCGAGAATTGTATGGAGGACTTAAACATTAAACTACGTGACTGGAAACCGTTCGGCCTTTTTGATATAATACTTCGAGAAACTTTCCCACTTTAGCAGGGGTCAGCTTCATACAAATGGTTATCCGAAATGTAGAAAATAGCGAGAATAAATGGCGAGAGCTCAATATTTCCGAATGACGTGATTATTTAGTAATGACAGTAGACTGGGGAGTAGAAATAGTTTCTTGTCAAAACTTTTGCAAGCTATTCTGGATAACCGATGAAAACACCATCTTTTCCAAGAAGTGGAGGTAAAGTTCTTTACAAAGTTTTTACAATAGATCAGAATCTATGCAACAATAGTTTTATTTTTGACAATAGTAGGTAGGAAATTTAAGATAATTCCTCAGTCTATTGTTAGTTGAATTCAATTTCAAATCAAAAATATCAAAACATTTATTTACCATGATATTTTATACATTATTTTGATGAAAATTATCTTGGTTATTATTATCAAACGAAAACTTTGTTAACTTTACACAAACTGATATATTTAACTGGTGTTTAAGCAGATTCAAAACTATGTAATACTGAAATTAGGTGTTCATCTTACAAAATACACATTAATTCATATTATAGGCCACTTACGTTATGTAGGTACTTATGAATACAAATAATTCGCATTGGTTTTATTTTCTAAATAAACAAATGCATACTCTCTTCTTGACTAGGTAATTATATACTTATGACTAAGAGTCAGATCAAATACAAACATCGATAATACGTTCGACTAAGTTAATATTCGGTCTCTACTGTCATTTTGCATCATATGAAAATGTAACCAAAACTGAACTGTTTCGAAAAACGGTAGGTAAATAACGGAAAATCCTAAATCTCCAAAGCACCTAGCTCTCGACCATACAATGTTGGGTCCAATTAATTCTCCAATTAGCGCACAGTTTTATCACGCATGCATGGAAACGGATCAATCAGAGCGCAGATATATGACGTACCAAATATCTAGTCTACCTATCACATTTATTGTTATAGCATATTTTACGAGTTCTTTTACATATTAAAAAAGTAGCCTCTCTCCTTTGCTCCGTCACGCCGTGAAAGATAACAAGAAAACCAACAAACAAAGAAAATAATACATACTTTTTTCCTTATATCGTTTGTGCTTTGATTATTCGATTTCCTGAAAATGACTCGTGTAACTCGTTAACCCTCTTCCTCAAATTCCAGGAACGAGCGTGATAACTTTGTCTTTAATTTTAATGTTATTCAATGAAGACATAAACTGAAGACTATTTTTATATAAAGTTTCTAAATTTAAGATTCAATGTTCAATTAATATTCTACTAATGACATTATGATACCTGGCTCAAAACAATCGGCATTGAATCCGGGATGCGTTTTTGGTCCGACTTTCGAAAAATACTCTTACCACGAACTGTTAAACTTTGGTAACCAAGTACAAACATTTTAGTCCACAGAGAAAAAAGCCATCACCAAAAACTAATTCTATTAACTTTAGATATCACGATTGTTCATTTTGATCAAGTCGTTAATTACGGATGGGACCGCGATTAGGAAATGGAAAGAGAAATGCAAGCGCTTCGGAATCCAGGTGGTTAATACAGATTGTTATTATCAGTGGGCTTCATTCCCATTAGGGGCCCGGCTTTTCTATGTCATCCCTATTAGTAGGGGTGACGTAAAAAGCCAGAAAGGACTTTACATAATTGGAATGCCGTAGGTCGAGAAAATTTTTACAGGGTTCTTAAAAAATAAGGTCATTGACTCGACCCGTGTACTATATGTATGAGCAAGTCATTATAATGAATAAATACACACATATATAAAAAATAAAATAACCGATTTAGCTAAATAACAAATTTAGTCCTGGAAGGAACTAATTTCCTAAACAAGACCCCAGCCATGAGTTTGGAGATTAGGACTAGAAGCTATGTACTACTAGTGGGTGCTCGCGGCTTCGCTCGCATTAAGAAGTAAAACTTGCATACCCTGTTTCACCCCTTTAAAACTGGCATTTCTGAAAATTCTTTCTTAGCGGATGCCTACGTCATAACATCTACCTTCATTCCAAATTTCAGCCCAATCCGTCCAGTGGTTTGGGCTGTGCGTTGATAGATCACTATATCAGTCAGTCAGTCAGTCACCTATGGGTTATATATATATATATATATATTGTTAGTCAGAAGACGACGAAAAAGTATAAAAGCCGACGCAACCGCGCCAGCCGGTGATTCTTAATTGAGACTTTGAGCCGAACAGAGCTCCCACTGTTTTGTATTTTGTCGGTAGTTGTGCTAAACGATCATTGCTAAGTGAATTTGTGATTACTGAGTGAAGTTAGTTCTAAGCGATTTTGTGATTAGTGTTAGATTTCAAATTGTAAAAATAAATGAAGGTAGTTGTTGCTACTTGTGTTTTTTTTTTAATTAAATCTACTTGTGATCTCTAATAATATATAGGTATATAGATTTACATGTAATGAACAATTTAGTTTTTATGTTTTAATTTATTTCAGCTTTTCTTTTTCAGCAGTTTTATGTATTCTGTATAAGTCAGAAGCATACAAACATAATTACATCAGGTACGCATAGAGTTGACTCAAACGAACCGACCGCTTCACTCTATTCCCTGACTAACAAAAAAAGAACCCCACATTATTCAAAGCCAATCCCTCTACGGCTTTTCAATCAATAAATACCGCTCGGTTAAATAAACTAGTTCCAGGATTTGTTAAAAACGATACAAACCGTACCTACTTGAACCTAACCGGCAATTTATTGTGGTTCCCAGATTATCCGGGAAAGAAATACCGAGTACCGCCACGTTAGTTTACTAGTATCATAAAGTTGATGTTGGTCCGCTGTCTGATATAATGTTAGCCTAACTGTATCTTTGGGGTTCAGGGGAAATGAGCTAACTGTATGAAAAATGGCTCCGCGTGCGCAGTTCAGTTTTTAATACAAAATATTCTACTTAAAAATTATGATTGTATTCTGTTACTTTGTACAAGTCTTATTTATACAGTATTATTATAGTAGTATTCGACATATTAGTAGTAAAACTTATGTATTTAAATAAATAAATAAACAAAATTTGTTTGTTGTGTTTATAAGGCGATACAGTCGCGGCGACAAAGCCTCAATTTTTTTAAAATATATATGTATGTTTTTATTTGCAAATGTAGTGCCTGAAAACTAGAAGCTTGTACGCGTACCGTACATGAATACCAATCATTTTGTATTCCACGACTTTAGCAAATTCGAGAAATATGAGTTGTTCTATACAGTAAGTTCGACGACCCTCGAAATGTGTGGAGAAGTCAATATACGTCAAATAAAATGGTACACAAATTGCGTATATAATAATTGCTTTTCTACGTCTAATATAACGTGTTCCCGCTGTACCTATCACGAGAGTTGATAAGCAACGTAATTTCCTAACATATTTCAAGTATTTGTAACAGACTAGGGAACTGTATTTTGTGCGTAAATAACTGAAATGTGTTCAGTATTTTTCCCATAAAAATATTGGGAAAATGAAATAATCATTGAACCCATTTATAAACATGGAGCATGGATAAGTTTAGTTTGTATTAAATGATTAATCTGCCACGTGTGTGTTCAAAGTTACTAGTGATTTTGCTTAAAAAAATTGAGGTTAGGTTTGGAAAAAAAAGCATTTATATTTTATAACTGTGTTATGCAATATGTATCGACTTATCGATAAGGCTCTGGAATTTCGTTGTTTAGGACGAGTAAACGCAGCATAATTAGGCCAACATATCGGAGACCTGTTATCAACAGAAGGCAGAGCGACTACCAACTAAGCTAACAGTTACATTCTACTTACCATATAGTATGATTGTGAAGGTTCTTCCATGGTGGTGCCGTAGATGGCTAGCAGCCTCTGCACGTGGAACGGTGCCCAGCAGATGAAGAAAGATAGAGCCACAGCGACTGTAACCAAAGGCATCGATTGTAGGACATTTCTAAGGATGAGGAAAAAAGAAAGTATCTAAGTAAACACGTAAATACATATATAGGATTAACAGTAATAATCGAAGTGCCCGTAGCTCAGCTAGCGGAGGCAATCGCATGCGATTCCCAATATTAAGCAAAGGTCGACGCGGTCAGTCTTTGGATGTATGACAGAAAAGTGGCATTCCATTTTGGGTGCTTCCGTGGCTCTGATGACACGTTAAATTGTAGGTCCCGGCTGTTTGTCTAGTACGGCAGTCGTTAAGCCATGTCAGAGCCCTTAGGGCGGCTTGATGAACTTTTTCTGTTGTTTTTTTTTCTAATCAAAAATATATTTTTCAAACTAACAAGGGTATCCCTTTTGTTGTAATAGCCTCATATTAAACTCCGCTTGTCCTTATCTACGCTAAAGTAAATACTAATGTACGCAATAAGCGACTTGGAATCCCGACCCCACTATTATTAGTTTCTCTACTCTCTGCAATATTCATAAATTTTGAACAGAAGTAGGTACCGGGAAACAAGTAGGTATAGCGCGCGAGAAATTTCGAATTGTTTCAACTGAATATGGTCGAAGCGGAGTTTTATCTGAATCTCTGCGATTATAGTAAAAAGTTGCAAACTAACCATGTAGCACAAACTATTTACTTATTTATATGTACTGAAATGTAGGTAACTGTAGGTCGTATTTTCGAAAGAGGATTCTCCCTCAGAATCCATTCGATACAGGAGTTTTATTGGGCGATAGTTGTGGGCTATTGGGTGGTCAAATCCGTGTATGGAAATCATAATAGCATAAGATTATTATGATAAAACAACTACTACTAAAACAAAATGTATTGTTACCCAGCATCCTGATGACTCGTCTCTGACTGGTGCCATTTCTATACTGCATCGGTGCGTTGGGCCGCTCGTGGCTGTCAACTGACAGCTTCTTCACAGGATGCAGCACGCGCGACGTTCGCAGCTTCATCCCGATCAACGCATATAGCACTGTTATTAGTGACATCGGCACCACAAAGAACACGAAACTCGAAATAATGAACACTTGATGCACACCTTGACCTATCACTGTACACGCTATCGTCTTCTGTCCGTCCTCCTCGTCGTATCTTATACCGAACTGCATCGCTTGCGGTACAGCCGTACAAAGCGCGCAGATCCATATGGCAACTATAAATCTCACCGCTCTAGACAATTTCGACATAGTATGCGACATGAATGGTCGACATATCGCAATATAGCGCTCCACTGTGAACGCCGCTATTGTCAGGACCGTCGCATTCGCCGACGTCTCAGACGCGAGCCCGACCGTTATACACATGGCCTCGCCGAGAGGGTAGATGTACGGGTCCCAGAGTCGATACAACTCGAGAGGCAATCCGCACACTAGCAGTATCAAGTCCGATACTGCCAAACTGAATAAATAAAAATTGGTCGCGGTGTGCATCGAACGGTTCCTCGAAATGACGACACAAGTGCTGAAGTTACCGAGGATTCCCGTCACGAATATTATCGAGTATATGATAGTCAAGGGCACTATAACGTCCAGTGAGTCCGGCTCCGAGAAACGGCCGGTTATATTGGTAGTGTTCAGCACAAAGTACACATCACCGATCTCACTCTCCATGATTTTGTGCTCCGGCGCCGGGATCATTGGTTCTTTACCTGTCGATCAAAACACATACTCGTTAATTGGGTTCGGTTAAAATGCTAATTATGTGCACGAGCCGACATATATATATGTATATACATATATCATCATGCAAATCTCTTTGTTACTAACATTAAATATAGCTGGTGTAAAATCGGGTTTGCTTCCAGTATTTTTATTGGTCTAGATTGGCATTCCAAAATCTAGACTTCCATTACTACCTAGGATTATATAACATCAGTTACCTAGTTATGATAATTAAGTCGACTAATGAACAACCGGTCTGAAAATTGCATCAGTTTTATCACTACTTATTATGCAATATTGTAAAAATATATGTTTACCTTCCTAGTACATAAAATGTTTGTGTATGTGTTTGTTAGTAGCTAATTACGATTTAAACACATTACTAAGGGCAAGGGCATTGATCAAGTTGATTGTTTTGTAAATACGTATAATGACCTTCCACAAACAGGTTCGAGCTCACTAATTGATCTTTCTGATTTAGACTAACGTAAATTTAATTTGGTATCAAAATATTCTGTGTTCATTTAATTTTTTTTTTGTTTTTTTTTTGTATTTACATTTGAATGACTCTTTTTAAAAAAAATTGAATATTTATGATTTATATGAGTATAATGGGTGTGATTATATTATTGCTTGGAACGAGATTTTGCTAAGTAGATCTAATTCTAATCAGGTTAGCTGCTTCATATGGAATTGATTTTATATATTTACGTTTTGGTAATATTGTTTTATCGCAACACTATAAGTAAAATGCTGATAAATTTTCGTGCCATCATTCCTCATAATAGGTATCCTGAGCTGAGTAAATAAATGTTTTCAAAGACATTAGTGAAAGCTATATTTAGCTTGCTAAAGTAAATGTCAACGTTATACTCCATTATGACTAGATAAGTAAAAACTCTCGTTTCACAAAATAAATACTAAAGTTACAAATACGATAGGTTAGTATGCGAAATAACATCGATAGCTGTTTATTATTCTTTTATTTTTTTCTTTTTGTTTCGAGTTTAGTTTAGTATGGAAAAAACATGGATAACTGTTTATCAAATCAAATCATTTATTTTGCTAATATATGTACAAATTTTAAGATAAAAGATGATTTATTATCTTTCTATTTTGTTTCTTTTTGTATAGAGTTTAGTTAAGTACCTATGCAAAACAACATGAATAGCTGTCTATCTCTCTAATTAGTTTATTTTTGTTTACTAGCAAACTTACATTTTTTTTTCTGAAATTTCATTCCTTTTTGCTTCCCTTATATGGCGTGCGTGTTGCATTTTCATGTATTATTTACTTTATTATTTTGCTTTTTAAATACTTATATACTTAAAGACTTTAGAAAAAGAGCAGTTTTAATTGATCTAAATTAAAAATGTTCTGATTTCTATCAATTTAAAGTTTTAACCTTGATATCGAAGTGAATAATATGGTTTAGTTATTGTAATAAAATGTTGTTCTCATCATTATTTAATTAATTACTCCATTTAGTTGCAGATTTTTTGTTTCAGTTAATTCAAATAAGGATTAATATATATACAAACAAACAATTTACAAGCCTTGTTACCTCTGTTTCAAATAAAATGAGTTAATGGATACTAATCGTATAAAAGCCCTTAGGGCGGCTTGGTAAGCTCTCGACCCCAGTGTCCCGCTCTTATTCGATAAGAAGAAGAATCGTAAAAATAAGTTCAAAAACCTCCAGGTATGCTCTTAGTATAATATTATCACCACCGAAATACCCAATTATCAACTTAGGAAGTTAAGGACCAAAACAAATGAGTCACACTCTTAATATAGAGTCGGTTGGTCGGTGTGCATCAAATCTTAGTTTTGTGTATTGCCGAAGCTTTTTAAATATTATTATTTTACATGTGTTTTGCAATTAAAATAATTATAATATTAAAACTTTCGTAAGACATTTTATTAATATGTTAACTAAACGGTTTCCACTCACGAGTGTTTGAGATGGATGTCATTACATCCTAAACGCGTAAACAACATACGCGAATTACACGTGAGTGAAATCGTAAATTAACTTATTCAATTAGAATGATTACGAAAACCCATATAAATGCTCGCAGCTTCGGTTATTTGTTTTATTTCAGGATAAAAGTATTTTATATCACTCTCGGTTACTATCGTCTCGCCAAAATAATCGGTAAATAATATACATTTCATTCCATTGTTGTCGGAAATAGAAAATAATAGGGCATTGTTAATAACCTTATTTCAGGTGTCAATAAACCGATTAGTTCAATAACCAATAAATAATTACACAAGTTATAATTGCAATCTTAAATAATTTGTGTTTGTCATAATAGCGTTTAAAATTTGTTTACTAGCTAACTAAGATCAAGTCACAAATGAAACGTGTATGGTATACATACCATTTCAATTGATTTAATAAATACAACAAATGTTAACTTAATAATTACATTTTCCCAATGACAAAGACCCTAGCCGTTTCTTGTAGTCGAAAGGCTTTGCCCTTCAATATAACAAATAACACTAACCAGTACTTTCCTAAAATTGGGCATTGCCATTTGCCGCCATTGAAAAAGTACAGCTAATAATTTTTCTTACCTTATGAAAAGGAAACCTAAATACTAGAAAGTATAATTTCAAATAAAACACAACAATTAGTCGGGGAACTGAGCAACCTAAAGGCACAGATTTAATGAAATACTCAACTCGGAAAGTTTTGGGGGCTTAAATTTAACACAAGTTATTTGTTTCAAAGTTTTAGGTAGCTTCGCCCTTGAACCGGAGATTCCAGATAATTGCCCGACAGGATTAAATTAGAGATAGTATACGTGACAGTGAAAGAGGTGCCTTATTAAAAAAATATGTATCCTCACAATTCAACATCAACCCTTGCATGTAGACCCACTGCTGCGTATAGGCCTCCTTTTCCTTCTCTCCTTGGTAAAAAATACATCAGCACTGCCTTCTTTGAGTTCAGGGCATCCTTTCGCTAGATCTGAATTCTGATTGGATCTATCTGGCTGGTGGTCCATCCCTTTCTACTATATTAATAATGCGAAAATTAACTCGAAAAAAAAGGTTTTTACACAGTGCCCACAGCGATTGAGTGTAACTCATTCAAAATCATAATTTCATGTATTTTCCCGATAAAACTTTTATGATAAGAAAGCTAGGAGTCTCTAGTTAATTTAACCAAGGTCATGTAAGTACATGTTAACCTTCTGCGTAAATCCTCGAGATCCTTTGATAAGTTGTATAATGTTATTGTAGGAATGTGTTAAGGCTCTGTAATCTATCTCAACTTGGACAATAAAGGTGATGTCAAGGGACTGAGACAATTAATTTTATTAGACAACAGTTACGGAACGTATTAGCAATACCAACCAGTGTTTTCATTAAGCCATCCAACGTGGTAATGCGGGCCGTATACTAGGCACGCTGCCTTTTTTTCCTTAGTAGGAAATCTTCCTAGATTCCCGATAGTATCGAATGAACCTACGAATTATTGATATTAAAGAAACGTAGTTGTGCCAAAAAATAATTAGGTACATGAGATGGTCAATCGCCGCAACGGAGGTTTTTTTTTTTTTTTAAGCCACTCCAGATTGCAGATGCCTTTGTTTAACTTATGATCGAATATATCTAATTAAAATAAAATTTTGATACATGATATTAGCAAAACATTTTGAATATCTATAAAAATATTAAACAATAGAACGGTAACATGGTCCAAGTCTTCGCAACGGAGGTTGAGATGGTGAGCGAGACTTAACTCTTCAGCGATCGAGCGCGACCAAGCATTCGGCATAACCAATCACGAGCAAGCTTTATGAGCGATTGGTGTGTGGGAGCATTTTGTAAGATATTACGGTTCCATAGTATAAATCATTCATATAGTAAAACGGACAGTTGAAATATGTACGTAGGTACGCATTTAAAAATAGCACAGTAATAAATAGTACCTAGTGGTCTCAAGCGCTTGGATGTGCATAAGCATTTGGCCCAATCAAATTCCTTAACGAATCAGTTGATGTGTCAGATGGATGAGATTAAACCACAAATTGATTCGAAGTTAATCCTGATTAATATAAGAGTCCATTAAAAAGTCAATCGAATCAATTTAAGTTAGTAAAACTTTCTGTTTTTAACCTTCACGATTTTCATGGGTAATTTGGCATGAAAGTAAATACAAATACATCCAGAAGTGGCAGGGTATTGAAATATCTCAATAAGCATTTCTGTGATATTATTTGTAATAAACTTTTTGATATTGTGAACCGACGCGATAATAAAAAAAAATACATTAGAAGAATACATTTAATGAAATTATTATTTTTAACGACACATAAACACACACGACACATAAAGTGGTATGTGCTATTTTACTTGTATTTCAAAATAACGTAGACGAAACCATAGTATGAGCAAGTAATTAAATAGTTTCTTCAATATTTAGACTCCTTTTATCTAAATATTTTGAATGCCTCTTTTTATGCTAGTCCTATAAACTTATCGTAAAAGTCGGTATTTACCACAGAACAACGATCGGGCCACATCGCCCCCGCGCGCGGACGACAAGCATGGACTTCAAAGCTCTGTGGTATTTACATATATTTCAAGAACATCGCTTATTGGCATTGACTTTTTAGAGGTTACTATTAATTATGTATTTGACGAATTGATCTATGTTTTTCAATATATTTTGAACTTGTATTGCATAAATATTGTAAAGATCATAAAAAAAAATATCTAGCTTCACAAGCACCTTAGTATTAAGTACATTATCTTATATCTTTTTCAGTGCCTTCTTGCCTACAATTGTGACAACACTTCTATAATTTGCAACAGAAGATAGGAACTACCTTACACTAACAAAATATCTTTCTCCGTTACAAATGTACGTATGTCGGAAGATGTCATCTGAAGCGATACTAAAATGATGCTATAACAGTAAACATCATTTTATGAGCCATGTAAATGAAGACATTGATAATGTGCCAAAAGGAAAACCAATAGTTCTATTCATAGTCGTATCATCGTTATATGACTGGTGATACCAAGTGGTCGAATAAATATATTATTTTATTGCGATAGAGCTAATGGAATACATCGTATATTTATAATTTTATTGGTATATATGGCTGAAAAGATGATGCTCTTATATTTAATTTAAGCAGGCACGTTATTATGATATATGTATATTAACATATATTTTTTTATATATGGTCTTACAGTTTGGAGAACGACTAAAAAGACAAACTTTTCAACCAAATCAAAGACTTCTCAATTTAAGTAGCCTTTTTATATGTAAGTAAACTTATCTTTAAAATCGTAACAAAACTCAAATCCAACACACACTTAGTGCAAATCATTTGCATCTGCATTTAAATTTCCTACCCTTTTCCTTTCAATAAACACACTATAAAAGATGGCTTGCAAAGGTATTTGAAAGAGTTTATCTGCTTTAGAATTGGGTCCGGTGCTTTAAAGGACTTCCAAACGGATACCTTGGGTATCTAAAGACCAGTTACGTTGTTATTTTCATAATATAATGTTAGTAAGGTATCGATCTGATAGTATGTGTGGACGCTTAACCGTAATTATATAAATGCTACTTAATATCTAGGTATAACGCAGGTAGCACCGCAGAGATCAGGTAGAAATAATGTGTACCTACATTATCCGCTTGCATGCCTGTGGCAAGTAGTAGTTAACAAATCGAGAATTTAGAATTGACCATGCCCAGTAGTAGTTAACATGACCTTGAAGTCAGCTTTGCCCGTGTTAACTGGTAGTTGTGTGCTGGTAACCGTTTTTTTCGTGGGACATTTTAGATAGGCACGCGCGTTGCGGCAAGCAAGCGGTTATAAAACAACACAAGCAATAAAATTGTCTTCGACATCACCATACTACTTAAGAAAGATGACTTAAGAAATTTATTTAGTATAAAATGTTGGCATTTTAAACTTAATGTTATTCCCATGCCAAATGAGGTTGGTTAAATTAAAAAAAAAATATTGAAATTACTTATTCCAAATACACTTTAGTTTGTTACTTAAATTTACTATTAGTATTCAAAATAGGCACCGAGAGCGCTTTAAATGCCGCATCTAATTTCAACTAATTGATTTGTGATTGTAGCCGATAAATTTCAATATGCGTGGAGTGGTTTCGAGTAAACTAAACACTTTAATTTCAACTATGTTCGATATTTAATTTTATGTAAAATCACCTGCACAGACTCCATATTATTTTAAAAGTTCAGTTGGAAACATCAATATTTGTACAGTAGACGTCTATAAATATAATAAAGGTGAAGAGTGTCGAGAGTCTGAACATTGGAGATACGAAAGAACAATTTATAGACTTTTTATCTGTTTATATGTTTATTTAAACACTGATCATGCAAAAACGGCTGAAAGGAACTTCATGATTTTTGGTATGTACTATGAGGTCTCGGAAATGTCATAGGCTACTTTTTATCCCGCAAAACGCGAGCGAAGCCGGGCATCCACTTGTTCAACAATAATTATAAGGGAAAAAAACAACAAAATTATTACTTCAATACAAGAGATTACGGTATTTTACGGTGTGGCTCAGTTTCGTCGTGAAAACAAACAAAAACATTATGAAATGACCTACGGTACCATTATGATCATCTGGTTATAACTATGTCCAAATTCCAATCCTTCTAACCGTGATTTTATTTACCCAATATCGTATAATTAACTTGGTAAAATACTGAAAACGTGAAAATATAGTAGGTAGGTAACGAAGGTATCCAGTACAAAGATTCTCTTAATTCCGACCGAAACATTTACGCAAAGTACTTGGCATTTTTGTTCCCCTCAGGCCGAATTCATTTAGTGTCACAGTTATGGCTCTTTATTAGTACTTTCGCTAAATTATAACAATGTTAAACGATAACAGTTGTATTTGGAGGTTCCTATTACATCTGGAGAGAGGGTTGCCGAATGACATATTATACTACCCAGGAACAACTGTATTATTAAGTTTTTCTGTGATTTTCACAAAGTGATTATTTGCAGTGTTAATTGGGTAAATTATGATAAAATAATTGATCAAAGGCAAATTAATCAAATTATATAAATGTACATACTCTTATTTAGTTTTATTAGTGTATATATGTGTATATATTGTTTATTACTGAATAAATATAAAAAATTATATCCCTATTTAATTTAATATTTTTTAACAGAAAATACGCTTACGTTTGACATGCCTTATGTAATTCATCAATCAATAAAAATAACCAGGAAATAATAGTTGTATGTCGAGAATGCCATAATATAATAAAATATCAGGCGATAAAAAAATTACACACCGCAACCCTACCCGTCTGTCACGGCCCTGTGCACTTGACACCAAGATTGATGCTTGAAATGGCACTGCTTTACGAATTTCACTCCACTGTTCAGAAATTAAACCGTCGTTATGAACTGTAATTGGATTAAGTGGTTTTTGGTACCGAGCACGCAGTTATTTATGGACGACATGCTGCTTTTATTGGGTAATGTTAGCCCGCGCTCCCGAAAATGAAAAAAAAAATATACCTAGTACAAAAAAACCTGAAACTAGTGCCCGGACGCTTATGATTACCTAACTAGGCATTTGCCTGTATCTAGGCTAGGTACATCAACTTATAACTATGGTTAGGATGTTCCCATACAAAACATACGAAAAAAATATTTTTTTGCAATAAAATTTTAGTTTCAACTTATTATTTGATGTAAATCCATTCTAATAGCAAATTTTATCAAAACAGAAACAAAAATCAAACATAATACTTCGTCATAACTAAGTTAACAAAACTTTGATAATTATTACTGATTATGATAATTATGTATGTTGATGTTTGCAACACTCTATAACAAACACAGGGATATAAAAAAAAACACTGTGGCGGTACGTTAAAAAGCGCATAAAAACACAGTGAGCCATAGCCTTGAAAATCAATTCGATACGATCTAATTTAACTCATACCAGTTAAAATGATTTTAGTTTCCATTCATTCGCCTACCAAATGATACCTACCTCTGTTATGTAAACCAGGAAAATATAAAAGGACCACAAAAACTGAAGGCGCGTGTCTTCCGTGGAAGGATCAAGGCGCCCAACACACTATAATAATATCGTCTGATGAGAACTATTACAATAAATTAATTCTGTTGAGGAATCGTGACCCCCAGTAATAATGCTTACAACTCAGGAGGCAGGAGGACAATACGGAAATAAACTGTAAACGACGAAGATTGACAAATGAACACACGTTACTTACATACATACATACGATACAAATGATGAGTCAATTAACACAAAGTGGGATTGCTTCCTCTCTAAGACTGTTATGAGCTATGATGGAGATAAAGCATTCCCGTTTTCCCAACATAGAATATTCCAGACAGTTCTATTGATATTTATTAGCCACAGCCATGATGCATTCGTCTTTGTTTGTGTTTCGCCCACATAACAAACACTGACCGGAGTTATTTGATACAATAACAAATACATTAATAACGACCCATTAAAATATTGTCTAAGATTACGCTATATATTAAAATAAACATATAATTATTAGGTAAATGAATTAGCTTCAAAACGAAGAACCAGTTCACCAAGAGTTCTAAGACTATAACATTTTCTTTCAGCTATGATGATTCAAAATCTTGCAGTTAGTGTTTTTATTTTGGTCTGCTTTTAATGGAGGATTAGGTATTTGCGCAGTATGTATTTTCAAATATGAAATGAAGACACCCACCCTTGCACATTATAATTATCATGTCAAACTCTTCATGATGCGTCGCTAAACGATTTTAACCATAGCGAAACTACTTTTGGGAAGGTTACTGGTGTATCATCACATGCGTTTTATGACCAGATGAGTCCCGGAATATCTATTTTATTTACATGAATAATGGGACCTGTCTTAGCAAATTTAGCAAGGAACTGTGTTGAACAAATCGCAGCACGTAAATTTGTCATACACTTGAATTTGTCGCAAATATGCTTGAACAATAAACTCTAGAATCCAATCTTATTTATCTTGTTGTTTGTATGAAGACATTATAACTACAAAAACGCAGACGTGTTGCAGTTGGAAGTCTCTTAATATAAACAAATTTATCTGTCATTGTATCTTCTTAGAACTATAATTTGCAGAGCATTTCATCGACGCTAAAACTGAAATGATAAAAAGTAATTTTACAAAAGGACCTGCCCTAAGGTATTTATAAATACGCAAGAGGGCAAATACGCAATAGTTTATTCTATATAATAAACTATGAAAGATATTATAGGCAGAGTAAAACTAAGCAAACTACGTAGAACCATAGGTCGTATAAGTAAATTGGATCCTGTTCTAACAAGAAAAGTTTATTATGCAAAGCAGTTTGTACCACGTAACGATAATGCCGCAACTATGTTAAAGTTAAACGCACCAAGTTTACTGTATCATTTAAAATATAATATATATTTCATTTTCGCTCAATTATATAGGTCCCGACTGTTTGTCATGGTACGGCAGCCGTTAAGCCACGTCAGATCTGGCGGTTTTAAAACTTTGACACCAAAATTTACTACTGTCATACGAGATACATGGTAAATCTAAATATATAAAACTCTAAGGTGACTGACTGACAGACTGACATAGTGATCTATCAACGCACAGCCCAAACCACTAGACTAGGGCTATAATTTGGATAGGTAGATGTTATGACGTAGGCATCCGCTAATAAGGGATTTTTCGAAATACCATTTTTAAAGGGGTGAAATGCAGGCCCCAATCATAACACATTGAATACACACAATACTCGTGCCGCGTTATCACAGGATATACCCAGAAAAATAAAATACCTTGGAAGGAACATAATATGTTGACACTTGACTAGATCTTAGAATTCGATGTAATGTCATGAATGTTGTGCAGATATGCTTTTCTTTGTATTTGTCTTGCGATGTCTTAGTAAATAAATAAAGTATCATAAATGTGTATATCTAAGCGAAACTATGTATGTAGGTAGGTACATATGTTTTTGATGAATTTGTGCAGCTACACTAATTTCTGTTAGTTAGATTTATTTAATTTTTAATTAAGTACATAGGTAATACTTATTGTTTTTATTATCACTTGTAGTTTTTATTTCATATACATCTATGAATCAACGGAAAGAGCCTACATTGCACGACACAAGTTTCGACTTAGTGTGCAATGTAGTGCACCCAGTGCTTAATGTCTATGTAGTAATTATTATCTTGTTAAATATTGTATTCTACTTTAAGCAGGTACCTACATTTACAAGTACATAGCATTAAGATCTGTAACTAGTTATTTAAGTGTAAATAAATGATGATTATTATTATTATTAATAGGGGATGCAAGTTTTACTTCTTAATGCAAGCGAAGCCGCAAGCATCCACTAGATTTACTAAGTAGTAAAACTAGTGGATGCTTGCGGCTTAAGTATCCCAAATCCCACTAGTCTAACTAGTTAATAACGTAAATTGTTACCCTACCACAGAATAGACAAAAACAACAAACAACATTTAAAAAGGTACTTCACATTTCACATAATTTCACTTATGTATGTACATGCAACATTACAATACTAATTACAAATACTAAGCCCCTACTTATTACGCAGTTGTTGCAATGCACATGGAATTACCAACACTCACAATTAAATATTGAAAGTATCGAATTGTGTAGAAAACAATAGATTATGAATTGCGATTCAGTCGTAAATGTCTGAAATAAATATGTTTTACGGCCATTTGAAGCGTACTAGGTAATTGTAGACACGCCATCTGGTTAGGAATTCTAAAATGGTGGGTTTAATCTATTTATTAAATCTATTTTTATGTAGCATACTTTTATGATAACTTTGGAAAAATATGTAAGTAGTGTTGTTCCGCTGCTACTGTTCTTTGACGGCTTTGGACAACAAACATAGGTACAAACCTTATTTATGTTTTTTACGCCAACTTTTTATAACCATCCTTTCACATCTTTATAATCTGAACTTGTTTGTTTTTCGATGTGTGTATGTGTTTTTTATATCAATATAAATTTTGAACTATCATTTTATATTTTATAGCGATATATTAAAGGACCTCTGCTAGTAAGTATAACAATAGTTTGTTTAGATTATTGTACATCGTCATATTGGACAAAGAAGCAATAACTAACAACATTCTCTTTATGTGTGGGCAAGAATGTAAGTAATGAGTTTTAACACTTACTAAACCTGAACATGACTATTGTACTGAATCTAATTGAGGTAAATTGAAAAATTGATGATTATACAAAGCAAAGGTAACATTAGAAAAGTCCCTCGAATCTACACATATAAAAGAGCTGAAGAGGGTCTGAACATTAAAGATATAAAAAAGTGTTTGGATATGGTTCGAATTGATAGCAGAACACGTTCCAATTATTATTTTTTCAGAAATATTGTCTTTTTATCTGTTTCTCTGTTTATTTAAACGCTCATCACGCAGAAAACGGCTGCACGGATCATCATGATTTTTAGTATATATGTAGGTAGTAAAAGGTCTTCATAGGTTACTTTTTATCCTAAAATAAAGCAAGCGAAGCCGCGGGAGTCACTGGTACTTTAATCTTTATTATGATGAAAAACCAGGCCATTTTAGATTCCCCATTCTACTGATTTATTTATCTACGAGTATAAGCGTTACCCATACACTCAGATAATAAGTTATTTAGTTATACATTGTCCGGTTGGAAGTAATAAAATATGTATAGATTACCTGCCTTTGTTTTGTTAGGATTCCTATTTGCTTACTCAGTCCAGATCCACGTAAACCCTACGTAGGTGAACAAATACATACCGTAGGTCATCCAACAAACGATTTTATTATTGTCTTTGCAATCCATTTATAGCTTTCACTACAAAGTTTTTTATGTAAGTGCAGTTGGAATCGTAGCAATGTATAAAATACAATGACAATATTTTTCTGTTCTATGCTACATGTTGATTCTATATACCTACATATTTGTTCATATTTGTTATTTAAAACATAGAATCATTTTTTACATCAATTAAATAAAGTATTTCAACAAGTGATTTCGCACTTGATTCTAACACTCACCGCTGGTCTCTTAGATGAATTTGCACTGAACAACACTGAACGTTCCAAATTGTCACCATTTGAGTGAAATAGCATAAAAGTACAAGGTATCATATATATAAACAAATAAAACAGTCCTCAAAAGTATGACGTTTATTTTGGTTTAACTAAATTATTGAACAAAATAATCTTATGCGCACTTTATAATTATGATTTACAAAGACATAAAATAAATCGTTATTTTACAAGTGTCTGGTTTGTAACAGCTGTCTTGCAAAAATAATCCAGGCAAATGGAAAAGTAAACAGGAAAATATTAAAAACACAAACAATAAGAATTTGGGCCGTTGACGATTTTTATTGGCCTACATTTCAAGAAAATTATGTTGTTATATCAAAGTAATACGCGTTGCTTGCACACAATAATTTTATATCAAACTAGCTGTAACCCGCGGGCTTACACCCGTAATTGTACACATAAACCTCCCTCTTGAATCAATCTATCTTTTAAAAAAATCATCAAAATCCGTTGTGTAGTTTTAAAGATCTAAGCATACATACCTACATAGGTAGGTACTAGTACCGCAGACTCGTACATAGAGACAGACGCGATAAGTGACTTTGCTTTATACCATGTCGTGAAAATAAATGTTATTAAATTTAAAAAAAAGTATAAAAATAAAATTAATACCATTATTATAATATCATTAAAAAGAAGATTAAAGAGAGTGCGTTTCTTTAGTAAATTAATACTGTTTAATAGGAGGAAGACTCTAACTTATAACTCGTTAGTAACAGAATATGGGTCCTTTGACGTGGAAAATAAGTACGATGGTTACGAACGACGTAGTTGCATAGACTTGCATAATCTAAGCGTCCGTTTAGAAACGTTTATTCAATTGTGTTATTATTAGTATTGTAGGTTGAATATTGTATGTGACTTAGACTAGGATTACATACTATGGGGTGCGTGGATCGGACTACCTTCACGTTGGGTAAGCCCAACTAATTTCATCTCTCCATATGGGGATTTGGGGTTAGTTGGGGAGGCCTGGTGCACCCCGTCCACAGGTTAGTAACTTCCACAGTCCGGTGGATCTTGCTAGCCTGTGTCCAAATGTCCGATCGAGTGGGGGCCCTCGCCTATACCTCTCCTTGGAGAGGGCTGGTGTAGGGCCCGGGGCGTGGAGCTCACCGCACCTCGCGGTGCAGGTGGAGCTGGGTGCTCGTTCAGAGCACCCGAGGTGGTCGCCGAGAGGCGAGAGGAGTTCGGTGTACCGGCCGAGTAGCGGCGACACGGGAACCGAACTCCGTGCGCAGAGGGCGCATTGGAGGAGGGCGGCCGCTTTGGCGTGCGACTGCCTGACTCCTGGGGGCTCTGGGTGGCAGGTCGGGGAACTTGTTGCCCTAAAATGAGTCCCCACAGGATGCACGACGTGTCCCGTGTTCTGACACGTCGTCCATTGAGGGTTGAGCTGAAGCTCCCCGAGGCGGGGCCCGATGCCGGGCCAGCATCACCAGGGCTGCGGATGTTTGCATCGCGCTCTCGTGACCCTGGACCAACGATGCGGAGGTGGAACACCCCAGGTTTTTAGTGGGTATGCCGCCCTTATGGAGTGGGGCGGAGACTCCCACATAACCATCCGCCCTCCCCGGGGTTTTAGGGTGGTACCTGTAATAGGTTTTCCTGGGCAAAAAAAAAAAAAAAAAAAAAAAAAGGATTACATACTATTTCACCTATAAACTTGAATTACATAGTGGTAAACTTTTCCGGTGATTCGACATTTTACTTGCCTTTGCCTAACAAATAGGATGTGGGAGTAGAACCTTGCGCTTCAGGCTCTCTTGAGACTAACTGCAAGGTGCAAACACAACACAGGAACGGCAAAGCCAACCTTTTATTTGCTTTTTAACCGACTTCAAAAAAAAGAGGTTATCAAGTGTTCTGAAAGTATTTTTTTTTATATCTTATTAATTATGTTACCTAGTTGTAATAATCTTGTATATTTTTGTATTTGTACTTTCCAATAAAAAAAACCAAATCAAATCTGATCACATTCAATCGTCACATAGAGATTTTTAATGAATATTTATAGTAATGTAAACACGAGACACTTCCCTGTTTTTTCTTTTAAAAAAAGACGTATAACATAACAGTAACATTTAAATTGAAAATTCGTAAATAAAAAAAATAATCATCAACTCAAGATTAAAAATTTTGATTTTACTAAAAAAACGCTGTACTCTGTAGGAGACAAAACAAGCGCTCTCAATATTAATCTTACCTTGAGAGTTATGTACAGAATAGTTTGTCATCAATAACTTTTTCCCAATACGATAGGATCGTCGTCTAGTGCGATCGAGTGGCAAATTAAATCTTGTTTTATTCCTTTGCAAGACAATTGACCGAACTTGTTTGTAAATATCAAGATAAATGTTATGATCGAAGTCCTATATCTAATAGCATATCATAAAATACAGAAGTACCTGTTCTCTTATTTAACCTTTTTAAGGTCTTCGGGTCAAATTTGACCCATTTCGTGAAAAAACATAGATTATTTTGTCTCAAGAACGTACATTTTACATAATGATGTTCTACGACTTTTATTAGATCACCGAAATGAGATTATTTTCACACATAATTATATTAAAAAATGTTTATATGGTTCGTTTATAACGAAAAATGAGAACACGTCTAAGCAAAATTTTGCCTTTGTAATAAAATTTACTTGATATATGAAAAATACATCAACGAGGAAGCAAACACATATAAACAAAAATGTATCAATTTAAATGCGTTTCCATTGAGAAGGGGGAAGGAAGTACCCCCAGATAACAAAACACGATCAATCATATCAACTTACACTTTGCATTTGACACCCTCCTCGGAATATGATATCTTGCAACGTAGTTAGAATGAACCTCCAAATATAACCGACTACTCAAATTGTGTCGACAAAAACTGTATCATCAGATTATAAGAATATTTTGAAGAAATTAAAAAACGTCAATAATCTATGTATTTTACTAAAATTCTATTTTACATTTTCTATTTTATATAATGCTATAAATTTACTAGAAACATTTTCTGAATGCACACTAACGCGACTAAAAATTATATGAACCTACCTACAATCTATAAAGTTGTTCTAGGGCATACTTTTACGGAGATATATTTATGCAGGTGAAGCCAAAAATTACATAAATTGATCGATAGCAACATGGGCTTTTTAGATTGATGGATTCATTTCCCGACCATAATAGAAATATTGCTAAATAATGCTGTATGGCTCATACGATTTCTGGAAATCTATATTAATATATTGATTTAACAGTAATTTACCAGTCACATCAATGAATAAATTTTAATTTGTTAATACCTTAAATGTAATAAAACAGTAATGCAAGATGGAGAGGCACACCTCCTTCCTTTGACGGGCTTAGAAATATACGCGGTAACAGCCTGTTTATAACAGTTTATTCTTATTTTCTCTTTTTCTTTTCTCCTTCATTCTATTTATGGATTGGTTCTCGAAATTGACGAGAGAAATAAACAACAAAGTCCTTTAAACGCTCAAAGCGGTTTGTTTTTTTATACGAGAATAAATACGACGCTATATATAATTTTCATTCTTATCAATAAGTGTAGAAGGTTTCACAATATCCGAGGACATTAGTCTTCCGTGGAAGGAAGTGGGTGTCCACCACGATGTATCAGCACAAGAGAACTCCCCTAACGAACTAATTCTGCAAGGGAGTCACGAACCTCAGTCATGAGGAAATATGACTCAAGAGAGAGAGAGAGAGAGAGTAGTAGGTTTCTAAAGCTTCTCAATAAGTAACATACAAGTTCCTCGGAAGTAGAATCTACCACCAAAGTTCAGGCTTTCGAGTTCAAATTGAAAGCGAAGCTGTAAACTAGAATAAGATTTTAAAGTTCGTTCAAGTTTGCAGTTGTTTTCTCATATTGCAGTTTGTATATAGCACGGTAGTTTTATATTTATTACTAGCTGTCCCGGCAGACTTCGTACTGCGACCTAAACTTTTGTATAATTTTTTTTTCCCTTTTAAACCTTCCCTAGATCTCCACGAACATTTCAAGACTAAGATAAGATAAATCCGTTCAGCCGTTCTCGAGTTTTAATCAGACTAACGAACAACAATTCATTTTTATTTATAAAGAAGATTATACAAATTAATTGAATTATTTTATTTAGGTTAGGTAGGTTTCGTGCGCCAGTATTATTATATTTCTATGATTTTATTATTTCTTTATTTTATTTTGTAATAATATAACAATTGTTTATTAACACAAGCAAGCTAATAACAATTGACGTACAAATTTTAAATAAATCAGTCAGACGTTCATGAAATTGTACAAATAATTACAACATTATAATATAATGGATTTTTTAACAAGCAATTTCTGGTTAATCTTAACAATTAAATTATATCAGATTATAATAGTTGATTCATGTGAAGCTTAGCTTGTATCTCAGAGACACAGATCTTGTTTTTACAACTTTTTGTTTGTAAAATTTTCAGAACCTATTTGCATAATATTGTCTTTGGTTTATAATTCTTGAATCATTTCGTGTTTTAGTTGTTTTTGTAACCCGTAGATGCGCAATTTAACGAAAATGTTTTCAGTTGAATTGTTGCTACGTTAATTTATTTATCTGAATACCTACATGAGAAAATTATTTTATTGTTATTTCCACGCTAATCGCAAATTGACTAACAACAGGATTTTATAATCATCTTGATAGTCAAGTCAATTTAGACATTCCTTTTAGATAATGGAATAAAAGAGCGAAAATGTGCTTCGAATGCTTCCTCTAATACTACTGTCGGTGTGGTTGCCAATTCGCATTTATTGAACAAGGCATAATATAGTTAAGTTAATATGGGAGCGGCCAACTCTGGTATCATAGTTTTGAAACTGTACTTAGGGCCTCTAACATGGCCCAATGACTAATACTACTTGGATTGACACTTGACACCGCCTCATAAAATAAATATAAAAGTTATAAAACGTAATAAACCCCTCGATTTTTTAACATTTTCATCCTTGCGACACATAAATATGCAGGGTAGGCCTGGCCTATACCGATACCTACAGAAACCGTCTGTAGCTAAATAATATCCGACCCCTATTTGCGCAAGGTGATTCCCACCAAATTGTTGTTATCAAAGTGGCGTAATCAGGTCACAATCTCGGGGTAATCTGGGCCATTGAGGAAAAAAATGACATTTTAGAACACTGATCGTTTGTTTGCCTCGTGAGCTTGCAACATACGCAGGTATACCTTATTATGGTGAAAAATACCATCGCATTTCAAATATCTTCATATGAATAATATAAAGACGAGATATCGTTAGTAACTTTGTCAGGTCCTTACATATAGATACATACATAGTTATAGTCATTGTCATAGTTTGCTTAGTGTGGGGCTAGATGGCGTTGTGTGCAATGTCCCGGAATATTTATTATTTATTTATTTTATACATACATGGCTAAACATATTTAAATAAAATTTGTCAAGAATTACATTAGAC
This sequence comes from Macaria liturata, assembly GCA_964023185.1. NCBI lineage: Eukaryota > Metazoa > Arthropoda > Insecta > Lepidoptera > Geometridae > Macaria > Macaria liturata. Next base: position 9,839,843 of record OZ026820.1, on the reverse strand, counting down.
TCTGGATAACCACATCTAGACATTATTTATCCCGAATCAACTTGGTTAATACGGCAAGGTATCGTTAGTAAACAGATGACTTCGGCCAAATATACAAATATCACACTATCTCATCACATGGCGTTTGATTTGGTCCGTCGCCAAGGACGCATCTACATGATTTTTAGTTTAGTTTTAGTTGGTTGTTGCCTCTGGTTCATTTTGTCTACGGTTTACTTCCAAGGGCAGGCCCGAAAGTTTAAAAGATGGTGAATGATTGCCTTCGTCGTGATTGTCTTTTGGCACCTTTTGGTTAGACTCGCAACGAATCTACTTTTAAACTTGATCGTCCTTCGTTGAGCTAATAGGTAAGATAAACATGAACAAACCTGTTTGATTACACCTAAACAGTGTGAATTTAGGTTTAAATTGTTTATTGTTTATTCTAGAATATTCTTACGCGGATTGTCAATTATTTGTTTTATCAAAGAATACACGCAATATATTTCGATGACTATAAAAAACACAATTTACGAAGATTGGTTTTTCTGCAAGTAATTATTTTAAAATATGAGTATTTTATTCTGCATCACGCCTGTGACATAACAAAGTCGAATAAAACACGAATAACACGTACAAGAGGAGTAGGAAAATCTGACAATAACTTTTCCACTTTATCACCACGCACGGGTTGTGCATTGACCGATAAAAAGTTTTTATTACGATTTTCGGAATAACGCTGTAATCCTCTTACGACAAGGCAGTGAAATCGACTGACAAAATATTGTAACTAACTGACAAATTAAATCAGGGAATCTTTATTTAACACATGTTACTTCAATATCAATTTGAGAATTTGATTTTTGTGCAAAGCTTTTAATTTTTTATATATATTTTTAAAGCAGTTAAAACCGCTTCTTGGCACTGTAATAATTTCACATAGTACAATAAATGTCTACAAATTGAAATGTCAAGGAATCCCAAAGATTTCAATGACTTATTGGTTATTTTAATTAGCATTAAAATTGATACGAGTAGGTATGTATATTCTCATTATTATTCACAGCAATATACAACATTCCATCTCCTACACTAAATTATATAAACGAAAATATACGAATTTATTCAACTTTACACGGTCAAATATAGGTATTTCAGATAAGAACTATCGTGAAAAAGGAAATTTTATTCGCGACACAAAGCGTGTACAGTTCACTTCATTTATTATTAAAAATAGTTATTTTGAAATTTTTTTTCGTAATATAATTAATGATTTCTTATCGATAGCGATAAATTAACATATTAAGCAATTCTAAGTACAAATTGATTAATTCTCCAAGTTAACGATATCTACTTGATTAAAAAATATATTTCATGTAATAAATTGACAAATAATATTATATATGAACTTACCATAGGTGAGATGGAAACTGATAAATACAAAATTAACAAAAATATACACATAATATCATTAAATTATATTTGAATACGTGAGAACAGAAAGGATCTGGTGGCGCGTCTGATATCAACAACGTCTCTACCATTATATAATGAAACACAATACATGAGAATAATGCAATAATTTATCTGCACTTTGAAATTACACGTGTACATGTGTCTATGGTTCAATATCAACTGAAAACATCCTTACTGAATTCATAGTTTTTCATATTTAATTAGTTACATGTTGAGTTGGGGCCGGATTCTAGCACGATGTACATATATCTAAATATTTTTTTTGTGTTCCATTTTAATGTAGATTCGTGGCCCAACAAATGTCTTTTATTCTTATTCTTCAAAAAAGCAGGCGGTAGCCTGATGGTAAGCATTCACCGTTGCCTGTAGACACTTGCGTTGCCAGAGGCGGTTTGTTGCGTTTTGCTAGCTAAGAGAGGAGTTTGAGAAAAACTGTATTCAATCTCAGCACATGTCTATAGGTCAGTGGAAAAACGTTGGAAGGTAGATCGTTCTACATCTTGTAAGTTAGCAGGAATGACTGCAAGAACCGGAATGTGTAAGAATTCCAACTTTGTTGTGAGGATGACCTTTTTAGCCGAGCGGTTCAGTGTTAAAATTGTGATGCCGGTATTACAAATATCTACTGATTATTCTACAAACATAGCTGCTAGTAAAAGATACAGTAGAACCCTATATCCATATCTTTTAAATAGCTCAACAAAACAACACATGGTTCTACAAATCTATCGACTTCAAGATGAACTTATTGTATGGAACTTTTTTTCGTGAATTTCCAAAACTCGTAGAACAAAAGTTATTGCTTTTGATCTACTTAAAACACCTTAAGAAGGCTTTACATTAGTTACTAATAACTCTGTAAACATGATTTATGCTAAATTCAAAGTGCATAGGTATCATTTGTATGCAACTAAGCATGTACTTTATAACGCAGTTCCAAGCGTGCCTATTGCATTGTTCTCAAAATATTATGTAATAAAAATAATATGGTGGAACGCATTATAATCACAATTTAATTATCTTCATTTTATTGCGCTTGTTAGGTGTTATTAAAAAAATTAATTACGGTTTAACGACAACTTATTTAACGCGTCCTAAAAAATATGCAATGCCATTTAGCTTATATTTTCATGTTTATAAGTTCATTCGCATCTGGACTTGTTATTGTAGTCATATTATAAAATGCGGATCTGTTTAAACCAATCGAAACCTGCCATATGAATGCTATTTCAAAGCTATTTAATTATCACTAAACTTTTTGCAACTAAAACGATTCAATAGGCTAAAAAAATTAAATAGCTATGCAACGTGATCTTCAAACTGGTTCAGTTAATGTATAGGTGAGCTGTGTTTTAGAATTTAACAATTCCACAACAAAAAGTTTGATAATAACTGACAAGCTTCATATATACATTTAATTTGGCACTATTAGGGGTCCGCATCTCTAAAAAATCTAACTCAAAGTCCAAACTCTTCTACAGATATGACCGTATATGATGTTTCCATGTGTTCCCACTCGGCGAAATAAAAATGGAATCCATGTGACAAATTGCAGGAGTATTTTTTTAACTAAAAGTTAAAGTAACCGACTTTGACCCATATTCCATTGTCAACACGCTCCATCCCAAAGGAAATTCATAGTAAAACCATCTAAAGATAGTGCTGATTTTATTACTCATAAAGATGTCCTGAATATAAATCTCACTATCCACTTTAAAAATTATAAATACAACTGGCTATAAAACAGAAATTAACGACTATATGACCTAAATGCATGACGTCAAAGTGATAACATTTTTTTATGTCGCTGCATGTTGAATGTATTTTACGCAATTTTATACGCATTTTAAACTGCAAGCTAAAGTGCTGTGAGACCTGTGACATTAGATTAAATTGCAAAACAACTCGTAAAAGATATTGGTATGTGAAAAACAGGAGTCAGGATGGACTATAATTATATACTTATAGGTCACAAATATATAATGTCAAACTACATATATTTGTGGAACTGTTTCGAACTCGATCTCACGAAACATGGAAACAAAAGCTTGGGCTCATTATCTGAAAATACTATTTCCCTAAATGAACTTCACTTTACAAAATTTTACGGCAATACAAATGATAAACACTTACTGATCAAAGAACTAGTGTATATCAATTCAATAAAATTTATATCAAAATACTTTCGATATTTGCCGACTTGTACCTAATCTACTTCTTCTCGCTTAGAACAGTGCCATTTAAACCGACTTCAATATAGAAGAATATTAATTTGAGCAATGTAAGTGGGTACGATATTATGTACCTACATTTATGATTTCTGGGATTCGTTGTAATTTTTTAGTATGATGATGCTTCTAAACACAATATGTGCAAAATTTCGTGAATATAGATATATTTGTCCCCTATTTTATTACCGAATGATTAATGTTTTACTTAACTCAGGAAATAGTTCAAATTAAGTTGAATTGATCGAAATATTTGTGAAACTTAATAATTCACGTATTTTGGAGAAATACTTAGATACCAACGTGATTCATATTCAAATTCTTACCATAAGTTTTATTTCATACTGGTATCTGTAGTAAGAACCTGTTAATTTTAATAATATCATACATACGAAAATGTCTTATGTGAGTCAACCAAGGTATTGATTGATAGAAGGACGTGAACCTCTTGGATCGCAGATAGTAAAATATTTGTTTTGTTACATACAATTACAACAATACAAATTTATTTATTTAACATAAGCATTTACAAACCTTAAGGTAACTTAGTTCTATATTTTAAATCTATTCATAGATGGTTTACGTGTTCTTGTGAGCCCTGCACTGGGTACAAGACCTGTATCGCAGGCGCTACATCAAGATGCGCTTACTAAATGTAGTGCGAACCTTCTGCTATTATTGATACATATAAAAATTTATACAAACATACAAATGTTATATATTTGATTGTGTGATAATTTATCTAAATATATAAATCTCAAAGGTGACTGACTGACATAGTGATCTATCAACGCACAGCCCAAACCACTGATCGGATCGGGTTGAAACTTGGCATGCAGGCAGATGTTATAACGTAGGCATTCGCTTAGAAATGATTTTTGGAAATGCCAAAAAAAGGGTGAAAAAGGGGGCATCCCCTTTTTCACCCTTTTTTTGGCATTTTTTAGTTTTACTTCTTAATGGTCAGTCATATCGAGTGTATTATTATTCCATGCAGTCAGTTCTTAGAAGGATGACCAAAAAGTGCCATTCTAGTATATGTGACCGTGGGTTGAATTTAACGTGTTAAGTCTCTTTCCCAGTATGTCATAGCATAGTTTTCTCAAAAGCTAAACAAAAAGACTCAGTTTTATCAAAAAACCGGTTAATATTATAACCACATTCTACTTTATACCTGCTAATCTTGCAGCTTATAATAAAATTTATAGGGTATTTAATATTTTATGGTTCATAAATCGCTAACAATCTATACTAATATTATAAAGCTGAAGAGTTAGTTTGTTTGTTTGTTTGAACGCGCTTATCTCAGGAACTACTGGTGCGAATTGAAAAATTCATTTTGTGTTGTATAGACCATTAAGGCGAGTCACCAGTGAAGAAGCGGAGAAAAACGTTTTACTATATCAAATTTTTTAGGTATTTCCTCCTAAATATCGGTCTTGCAAAAAATATACGATAAACTTAAGGATATTGTCTGAGGAATGTGCTAATTTGTTACACGATAGGGTATACTTTTATCGATCATAAAAAAATCCAAAGACAGCCTAATGTAAAAGTCTAAATCGAATATCTTCTTAATAAAATTTCTGACTTGACACATCATTTTTATATAGAAATGTTTATCTTTAAATACTACAGAGAACCTGCTAAAATTTGGGTTTCAACTAAAGTCCTATATTTTTGAGTTAATTATTAATCCCAAAACTTGAATATTTCCCAGCAGTTTGACAAGACGCCGCGCCGCCCGCTACCCCGTCAGTCGCAATCGGGCGCTTGCCAACGTTAGACCTGTGCCAAATTTTCTCCGCCCGTTCTTACATTCTTGCCACAGTGTAATAATTGAAAATGGCTAGTAAAAAAAATAAAGTTAGGAAGAAATCAGTGTTAATATCTAAAAGAAGGACAGGGAAAGAGAACTATAAGAAACGGTATGTAAATTACTCCCTTTTATAGTAAAATTAAAAGTTTACTCTTTTTTTAAAGTAAAATTACTAAGCACGCAACAATATTTCTAAAAGTGGCCCAATCTTTTTATTTTTTATGTTTCTCCTCAGGTATATGAAAATTTTCTATAATTTTAGTTGATTTCGTAAATTTTCGTCATTACTTGCCACAGACTAAATTATATCAGTATGACCAAAAGTATGTACCTATGTACGAGTACCCTATAATTAATTTATTATTTAATTTAGGTCGAAAAAGCAGTCACGAGTATCTAATAGGTACTACCAGTCCATTAGTAGAATTGCAACCTGTGAATTTCAAAACTTCAACGACAGATGGGTAAGTGGATCATGTAAAAGAAAATTGTAAACTTTTACTTGAAATGCTTATTACCAGAAATTATTGATCCAAGACAAATCCGTGGCATGGCCCTAAGAGATGTAACATTAGAAGACTTAAATGAAAATGTTTCCACCAATTTGATATACCAACCTAGATATTTAAATTTTGACGAATTTTGACTAAATATAAATTTAGTGACGTAGTGATAATTCAGTTAAAAAATTAATTAAAAATTACATACTCATTATTTACAGCATTTTTCTTCCATAAATATTCAACTAACTTGAGCGTTTTTCCAGACCATACCAATTTAAAGGATGAGTTCCACCAAAAATTTTGATGGTGATAAAATACACATAATACCTAAATAAAAATACATTATTTTAAATAGTATATCTTAGTACTAGCTGCCCATCGCAACTTCGTTTGCGTAGTTCCCTACCCCTGCTCGATCCCTCCCTACCTCAACCCTACCACTCTACCACTACCCTAAAACTACACTACCACAACCTACCCTACAACTACCCTACCACTATCCTACCACTACCCTACCACTACCCTCCACTACCCTACCCTCCACTAACCTACCCTCCACTACCCTACCACTACACTACCACTACCTACCTAACCACTACCCTACCCTCCACTAACCTACCCTCCACTACCCTACCACTACACTACCACTACCTACCTAACCACTACCCTACCACTCTGGACGGAGACAAATACAATAAACCAAAAACCAAGAAAATCGGTCCAGCCGTTCTCGAGTTATAGTGTTCGAAAAACCAAACAAACACGACTTTGTTTTATATTTATAGATATAAAGCTAAAATTATTACTAAGCTTATTTAAAACTGACAAAAATAACATTTTACATTAATAGAAGTTGATCATAGTAAAACAGCTGAAATATTTATACTGTGGCGTAGTGCTAACGTTACGAGAAATGGACAGCGCGCGGAGTGAGACGCGCGGGCGGCCCCCCACACCTCACCTCCTAAAATCGTAGTTCGCGCGAAAATGCCTCGCCTTAATCGAGGAAGGCTTTAGGCTATATAACATCACGCTGCAACTAATAGGAGCGAAGAAACTATGGAAAATGTGGAAAAAACGGAGAAAATTATTCATCTTTGAGCACCGTTGCGTGTGCTGCGAAAACGGTTCAAGATATAAAAAAAATGTATAAAAGAATTATTCCTCTTGAAATGATCTAACAAAATGTCTGTAACAGTATATGTCTATCTTTTAAAATTAACTTACTAGAACCGTTATTGTGGTAATAACTATACCATGCGGACGAAGTCGCTGGCACAGCTAGTATTATATAATAACGTTTGTAATGATGTCTGTTCGTTTGTTTTGATATCAGGATAAAATAGCTGAAATATAAACGTGATAACTTTTCTAATATAGTTCCCACAAGGCATGATTTAATTTAGTTGTAATAACCGGCTAGCACTAACCGATAATTTTCATATTAGAAAATGTTTATAAATGAAATAATAGTTACTTAATTTTCATCAGATTTTTTTATATTGTATTTTTCTATGTTCAAAGTTTATCAAAACAAGAATACCAGCTATACAACTGACAGCGTATTATATATACAGTATCAGGTGAAGCCTTAAATGCCAACTAGTATATTTTAATAACACTAGAATCAATTTTTGTTTTTACTCATTTTTTGCCAACAAGTAGCAAATTGGAAAACATCTAAATAACGTATTAAATCACTTAATACCTATTGAGTATTTTCTTTAGGTTTAAGGTTTCAAACCTCAAATGAATTATAGCAAAATTAGCGTAGAAGCGTGTATACAGAATAACTTTATATGCAATTGTATGACTTAAGTACAAACATACATTCAATATAATCATGTTCCTATAAATGTCTTTATTTTTATCTTTTATAGACGCTGAATATTCATTTATTTTATTTAAATCTTTAACAAATGAAACAACACTGAATCAGGACTACTAAAATCACTCTATAAATTAAGGTAGTTCATTCATTTAAGTATCTGGTAAGGGCTCTCAACGCAGACTTTGTTTATGTTCCAAAATAGTACCTGTATTATAATTTTGTAGCTAAACAGTTCATTTGTGTAACAATAGAGACATAATTTACTATTGATTGAAACCACTGCCTTTTGTATTTCGTAAGCGTAGTACATACTTAACATAGGTACTTCTTTGTTTTATTTGTAACCAAGCGAATTAACTGTCTAATTAAGTTATTTTGTTTTTATATCACGTGTGAAATTTGCAGCTATAATTTAAACTTGTCGTTAAATCAGCCATGCAATACCGCTCACAATAGACTTCCTGTTTTATCGAATTATTCGATTTTAATTCAGAAATGTTAATTTTCATTTTGCAAGTACTAGAACCAGTTTCCTAGCAACTCGTGTTTAAATTAGTGAGTGATTATGTACCAATGTCCGTCAATTTGGCGCCGAAAAACAACAAACAAAGTGTAACGTAACATAAACAATTATAACGTACTTTCGGTGTAAATCCAAGACACGTTCCACAGTTTGTCCCAGTCATCGAATCCCTGTGACGTCATCACTCGAGATAGTTTTTCACGTCACTATAGTACATCACTATTATGAGTAAATAGAGAAATGAAATAAATTTGTAAAAAGAAGGTAAACTTCCGCGTCGCGCGAAGTCTAGTCGAGTTGTATTTGTAACGTCGCGATTAGCTCGGTCCGGCGGTCGGGCTGTGACTGGCAGCGGCGGCGGCTCGCGCTGGATGAGGTTTGCTCACAATATTATGCATCTCACGGTCAATGTCAGCTTGCACGTCGCGTGGGAAATACTCGCTCTTTGAACTTGATCTTCTATAAAATGGGTAACGGGTAGATGCCGATGAGTCTCAATTGATTTGTTTTAGAATGGGTCAAAGACTAAATAGGTAAAACCTGCCTATTTAACGACTTCCATAAGACTTCTTGTATCACTACAAAATTGAGAAGAAAAGTATACGATCTAATTGCGACCAATACCTTAAAACAATGTAGTGATTTGTAAGCAATATGCAACAAAAAATAATAAATATCTTGCGACGAGTTATTTTTGGAACATGGCAGTAAAATTAATAAAAACAAACGAAAAAGCAACTCGCATTGAATGCACTTTTTGTTAATACGCCGCAATAATATGATAATGATGAGAATCATTTTCATGTTCGTTTGTAATTCAGCAATAGACAGGGTCCCGTGTTTTCTTTATATAATTCGGTTATGCGATTACTTGTACTAGGTACTAGTAATCGCATAACTTACATAATATGTATAAATAAAATAATATTTCGCTAAAACTCTTTTTAAAACGTACAGCGGCTCTGTAGAACTCTGTTTCGAAAGAAAGGCATCAGTGTTTAGACGGTCGGTCGTACAATCTAAACGTTAAAGAAAAACCTTCATAAGACTTGATAACCTCCTTTTTTGAAGTCGGTAAAAAATAGGTTTCTTCTGAATAAGCGGGCTACATCTACAACTTTACTTTAGTTGTTTTTTATCTTTGAGTTGCAGTCATACGAAAGCCTGTTAAATATTATTATTATTATATTATGGGAGATAGTTTATTTTATACTATGTTGTATTATTTTATTGCTTTTTAATTGTATTTGACACGCTCACTTTAGGAAGTAGGTAGTACTTGTAAAAGTCTGTGAATTTAATTTCATGCTAATCTTTAGGCTTTTCTAAAGATTTTCTAAGTGCCCCTTTTTTGTAGTAGTTAGAAGTAGTATGTTTAGTTATTCTTCCCTTGTATATTTTATTATTGTAAATAAAAACTATTTTTACACGTTAGAGAATAAGTTTAAGAAAAAAATTGTAAAGAAAAATAAATATATAAATTTTAATCCTTGTCAATATGGCCATTAAAGAAAAGTGCAATAGAGGTCCAAAGTAGGTACTTAAGATATGGCGCTGATGGCTAAAAGCACATAAAAATAAGTAGACGTCGCGCGCGTCGGTATGTACAGTTCGCGCAAAACTTTATGAGCCCTCTGAAGTTAGGCCCGAGTACGTAACCGCGCATGGTACAGTTGAGCGCACAATCATTATTGTAAGATTTAAAAAAAAACACAGTACATTTATGCCTATCAAAAAGTATTTAGATTTTAGGTATTTTAAACTTGAGGCGGGGCCTTTGAAATTTATATCCTGTCTTAGTTTATTCAAAAGTAATTTTACCTATGACTATTATTTGCGCATACTAACTAAATCATTCAAAGTAGGGTTATAAAATGTTTATAGCTCATTGTTTAAACGATTACATATGCAGGTTTACTAGTAACAAACCCGTAATCTTTTTGGGTTGGCTAAGTATTACAAAAGCAACAACTTTTAGGCTATGACTTATGGAAATTTGTGACAAATTAATTACAATAAATTAGGTGACGGAGCAATTTTTTGTCCGGATCATGCTTTTTGCGAATTTTGAATTAGATGTGCGTTACTAATCCAATATAATTTTCGAATATGTTTTATGTAATGGAGATACCGTCTTCTATGAATATGTTTAAGTACATATGTACTTGGATTTTCCCCAATGAAATACAACATTACCTTGTTTATACTGGTGTTATAACAAAAATAAAATCGACAGCCTCTTGGAAGAAATTTTAAAATCTACAGCCTCTTAAGAGCCAGTAACATTCCAGACATTGTGATATATGTTCGGACAGTATCTCTTGTCCTCGCTCCGGTAGGCTTATGATACGCAACACGATATAAGCGTCTCGTATTTTGACAGTTGAAGTTGACAAATTATTGGCCGTATATAATTATGACATTTCTATACAAGATGGACTCGACGATGTGCATCATAAGCTTCGATCAACAATATCAACATCATAAGCCATAAGGTAAAATAGTGCCCCACTGTCAGATTAAAATAATATATCTCTCTCTTGAGTCGTTTTTTCTCATGACTCCCCATCGGAATTAATTCGTTAGGGGAGTTCTCTTGGGCAGATACATCGTGGTGGGCGCCCAGGCCATTCCACGGAAGACACATGTCCTCGTATATTGTGGTCCTCAAACATGTGGATTTCCTCACGATGTTTTCCATCACTGTTTTGCGAGTACAAATCCACACTTAACTTGAAAATACAAGTCATTGGTGTAGGCCCGGATTATAACCAGGGTGCATCTGGATGAAAAGCAAACACTGGAACCGCTGAGCCCACACTCGCTTTAATTATAAAAAATATAATAAAATAATACTAAATTACCTACTGATCAGCTTTGTACATCGCAGTGGCCTACCTTGGTATTAGTATTTAGCCTTGGAATTTGAACACAAAATGCTGATTACTTTGTGATTCAAATTTAGTTTCACACACGATTGTTTTATAATAAAATATGGTTCATTAGTTGCCTTTATATACGTTTACAAATTATTAGCATTTATTAAGGTGAATACTTCTTTTGTAAGGTAACTTGACCATTGAGTTGGTTGGTATTGGGTACTGGGAAAATATGTATAATAGCTTGATAACGTCAAAACATACCATGTTTGAAGGTTTTTTTTTTATTTACGATAATATTCGCTTATGAAGATCAGCTGTTTTTAAACAACAGTTTCGCTAAAATCCAAAAGTCGCCCTGTACGGGGCTGAGCGTTAGTTACCAATATTGCTGCTATAATTGCTAGTAACCCTAAATACACTAGTATCTATATAATATAATAATATAGTTGAAGAGAGTAAAATATCACAACATAGAGGGTATTAGAAAAAAAATAGTTAGGGTATACTTTAAAGCCATAACAGAAAACATTTCAGCAGTTTTTAGAAATTTTGTCGGTTTGTCTGTTTATTTATTATTTTTATTTATTTATTTAACGCTCAGAACGCTAAAACGGCTGAACGGATTATCACGATATTTGGTATGTAGGTAGAAGTGTCATAGGCTAGGTACTATATCTCTCTCTCTCTCTTGAGTCGTATTCCTCATGACTGAGGGTCGTGACTCCCCCGCAGAATTAATCCGCTAGGGGAGTTTTCTTGGGCAGATACATCGTGGTGGGCGCCCAGGTCCTTCCACGGAAGACACATGTCCTCGGATATTGTGGTCCTCAAACATGTCGGTTTCCTCACGATGTTTTCCTTCACCGCTAAGCGAGTGCAAATCCACACATAACTTGAAAATACAAGTCATTGGTGTAGGGCCGGATTCGAACCCGGGTGCGTCTGAATGAAAAGCACACACTGGAACCGCTACGCCACACTCGCTTTCTACTACTACTCGCTTTCTAGGTACTATATAGTACTATACATATATATTTATACTAGGTAGGTATTTATATCTCAAAATAATACGAGCGAAGTCATGAGCGTACACTAGTGGATAATAAATAAGCAAAAAAAAAGAAATTGAATTAATTTAATTTCTTTAACTTTAAAATTTTTATATGTATACGTATAGTTCAAGATAGGGTCTCAGTTGTGTCCATTTTAAACTAGTTAATTACAAAAAGTATTTTAATGTAAACAGTTACGCAAATTTTATAAAACTGTAAATTTTAGTAAATTTGTCTGAAACATTTGGCCCGTACTGTGCCCGTACCTAATTATTTACAAGTTAATAAATATATACTCACTAAAAACACGTTTTATGAACGTGAATTTTTGCGAATCCACTGAACAAATAATGCGAAACTAATTCTGGCGTTTGAGAGGAAATTATGTAGTACTAGCTGTGCGTACGACTTCGTCCGCGTGGAATAGTTATTACCATAAAAAACGGTCCTAGTGAGTTAATCTTAAAAGATAGACATATACTGTTGCGGACATTTTGTTAGATCATTTCAAGAGAAATAATTCTTTCATTCATATTTTTTTGATATCTTGAACCGTTTTCGCAGCACACGCAACGAAAGCCCTCAAAGATGAATAAATTTCCCCGTTTTTCCACATTTTCCATTGTTTCTTCGCTCCTATTAGTTGCAGCGTGATATTATATAGCCTAAAGCCTTCCTCGATAAATGGTCTATTCAACACAAAAAGAATTTTTCAATTCGCACCAGTAGTTCCTGAGATTAGCGCGTTCAAACAAACAAACAAACAAACAAACTCTTCAGCTTTATAATATTAGTAAAGATTTATTATGAAATCGAATGACATACATCACTCACACGCCTGATGGTTATAAATATACGACGAATACAAAATGGTACATAATTATATAATATTTTATTTTTATCAATATTTCATTAATTTAATTTATTTGTATGTGGCATGCGTATTAATAAATTACCATAATAATGACTACACTTCAGTGCGTATTCTAATAAAAATACCAATAAAATATTCTCTTCTAAAATGCCTTGCGTTGAGTGACTTGCGGAAATCTTCTCGATATTTCTTAGTGATAACCAGAGCGTATCAAAATTCTGTACCACACACTAGGTCCTAGGTAATAGACCTGTGATGCGAGACAGCAGTCTATCATAATAATATATTTATAGCCAAATAGCGGCGGTCGAGTCTGTTAGCTGCGCTAATCCAGAAAAAAGGCCTAAACTTACTTGTTAATAAATAATTAGAGGTAGCTAGTTAATGTAATAATAAAGGTCTAATCTCTCCCTATAGCAAATTTCCTCAAAATAATTTGAGCGTGAAGAAAGAATAAACACACAAACACAACATCTCATTATATATATATATATACCTACATATGTATATATGTGATTCATCTCCATTTATATATTATTTAAATTTATTTATTTATTTATTTTTATTTTTCGTTATCTAGTACCCATGATACAAGCGTAAGCTTAGTATGAGGCTAGATGGCGCTGTGTGATATGTCATGAAATATTTATTTATTTATTTTATTTATTTATATTATAAAACCAAACATTGAATTCAATAGCCAGAAATTAATTAATACATAATAAATATACATAAGTAGTTGTAATTTCTTAACACGTGTTGCAATGAAAATTAAAATTATTTTATTCCAATCAGCGTATTATAGTGTCACGATTTGTCGTCTAAGAATTTGTTTAAGGAATTTGATACAGTTAAAAATACGCATGAAATAATTTATAGTTTACCCTTATAGTTAATCACTTTAACAGTAATTTATAATCTGGTAAGAGTTCAAATTTAATACATTAAGTTGACATCGAGTATTCAATCTCGTTGTAATTCAAGGCATTGTTATTGAACGTACTGCTTAGTTAATCGTCATTTACGCAAACTCTTGTCTATGAGTCGTATTTCCTCATGACTGAGGGTCGTGACTCCCCCTCAGAATTAGTTCGTTAGAGGAGTTCTCTAGGTCAGATTCAACGTGGTGGACGCCCAGGTTCTTATGTAGCTCAGATAACGGAAATATTCAGTGAAGTGGAGTCCCATCCCAAGTGAGTGCTTCCGTAATTGCAGGTCCCCCTTCTTTAGTATAATACTTCATTCATTAAGCTAAAGTTGTTTTGATACCTCATAAGAACTTACTCTTTATCGTTTATTTATCTATCTGCCACCTACAACTGCATTAAATAGAGTTAGTAATGAACTATAAGAGTACCTACAACATATGTGTAATATTATCTGAAACTAAGAGTCTATAAACTAAGCCCATTTCTCCTAGAACTTAGTACTTGAGTTAAGAACTCGGTCATCAAATTCATGTTCCGTTGCAAGCAATTAAAACTTGGTTTTATAATAAATTTTAAATCTCAACGATACGACAGTTTTATCGGTCAATATACGATCTATAATAATTATGATTCTTTAGACGATATATAATTATGACTCTACAAAATATACCATGCGGAGTCTGATGGCACTGGGTCTATGTAAAACGAATGTAATATTCTGAGGAATCCGAGCATAAACATGTATGAGTAAGATAAACTTAAACTTGATTATTTGAGAAACGTAAAAGGTAAGTGAAAATAAACGATAGTTTATTTGTTGTTAATTGGTCTTTTACGCTGCAATTGACCGATAGATCATTTTTATCTTCTCTAAAGATTTACGTATAATAAACTTTAGTCATTTGCCGCTTGAATCGGAAGATAGCCTCGTAATGGTGAAAACGTAGCAATGATTAGTTAGCTATATTAATTGAAGTATCTGAAACAAATGGAGCAAGTCAAAATATTAAGGAAAGGATCGAGAAAAACAGTCAGCAGTTATTAATTAATATCTTTGGCTAACGCTACGGAAGAGATCATATCTTCTCGACCTTACGTGTTTGATTTTAATTATTATATCAATATTATTAATTTTGACATTTATATACACACTTTGACATGTATTTTTTTTTAATTGTCATGTTTCTTCATAAATTATTATGTTCTTTGTTATTATGTAATAATTGTATATGAATATGCACCAATGTGACGTGTAAATTGGCTTTACCAATAAATTAATTATGATTATGATATAAATGAGGCTAAAGTTTTTTTGTTGCGAGCGAACAAATATTAGTATCAATGATAACTCTGTCAACACATTACTGAGCAGAGACAATGTGTATGTAATAAATGTGTTTATGTATATATTTTTGTTACAGCCATAGATATCAGGCTAATACGTAAAATTCTAATTAAGATGTATGTTAGAAGGACCTTAATGAAAAAATTAACACTTGAAGGTTCTAAAATTATTTATTTCCCTTCATTCAATCTCGATTCGTACTAGATGAACATTACTAATCTTCATAAAGTCTAATTAAAATTGGCTTATCGGGTTTCAATTACTTCGATCGAAAGACATTTATACCCAAAAAAGGCTGTAAAGGTGTCGAATAACTTTTAGAATGTAGCAGATTACGCGTAATAAAACTTCAAATTGATTATGGCAACACTTGTGTCTCGCAATGATCTTTAAGATTGTAATCTCAGTAAGAACTTTTTAATTCCAATATTATCCACGCGCTAAAATATCATACGCCAACTTAAGGTGATCGATCACCGATATACATAATAGAGCCTCATCAGAGACCTTCGGTTTATCTGCGGTTCATCCTTGGACCATTATGGCCCAGACCTTCAGAAGGCTATTAAAATCCGCTAATCCGTATTTACTGAGTGAAACTTTGAAAGTTTCTTTATTTTTTTATGATATTCGAGATTTTTTTCACGTTAACCAGTTCTGTGTGATATACTTCTTTTCTAGTTTCGTTTCTAAAAAAAACCGATAATGCGACGCTCTGTTACGTTGTCAATAAGAAATAAGTTTCCATTTTAGTTCATGATATTTAACACAAGCGAAGAAACCTTTGGTTGAAAAATACGAGCTGAGAACTTGCTGGGTGAGAAGCTGGGGCGTGAATCCTTGCAGATCTATTCCACGTATTTCTAAGCCAATAACTAAAAGCCCTTTAAATCGAAGGCCTTCCCTTTATCACATAAGCTCGGTAGGAAAGCCTTGCTTCAAAGGCAATATAGAGTCGAGATAACTTTCTGTTTCATCACCTCAATGTCTGCCTAGCTTGGTGCAGGTGATGCGATAGCTAAAACACCTGCACTTCTCTCTCATAAGTCGTATTTCCTCATGACTGAGGGTCGTGACTTCCCCGCAGAATTAATTCGTTAGGGGAGTACTCTTGGGCACATACACCGTGGTGGGCGCCCAGCTCCTTGCACGGACACTTTGTAAGCTTCTATTTGTTGCGAGTGGGCTGTACCTATGTACATATATTTAAGTACAAACTTCTGAATTGGTGGCGCGGCGTGGCGGAGCCTTGGTGCTCGCTGTTGCGTAGGAGGTAATTTCAATAAATAACGTGTAAGCAACATTTCTATAACACGCGCTGATATTCTTCGCAAAATTAATAAACTCGATGTCAACAAGGGAGCTGGGCCAGACAAAATACCTCCATTCGTTATTAAAAATTGTAGGAAAAGTCTGTGTACACCTCTTCTAATTATCTTTAATACCTCCTTACGTTTAAGCATCTTCCCGACACAGTGGAAAACAGCGCACATTGTCCCTGTATTCAAGTCAGGTGACAAGTCGCAATGTGATAATTACCGCCCTATAAGTATACTTAGTTGTTTGGCGAAATTATTTGAGTCTTTGGTCTATGATGTTTTATACTTTCATATATATCCGATTTTATCCACCAGACAGCACGGTTTTATTCGCAATAGATCCACTACTTCCAATCTACTCGAATACAAAAATTACTTGTGCAGTGCATTTGCCAAACGTATTCAAGTCGACAGTATATATACTGATTTTTCTAAGGCTTTTGACAAAATAAGCCATAAAATCTTAATTATAAAATTATCGAATTATTACGGCATACATGGCAACCTTTTGAGATGGGTTGAATCATATTTATCTAGACGAAACCAGTTGGTTGCACTCAGAGGCTTTTTATCGGCTCCGGCGAATATAACGTCTGGCGTGCCCCAAGGCTCGCACTTGGGGCCATTGCTCTTTATTTCCTTTATTATTGATCTAATTAGTAACCTCCAGAGTCCTTGTTTATTATATGCGGATGACCTAAAAGTATACTCAGCCATTAAATCTACACAATATTCAGAAATCCTTCAAACTGATTTATCTATGATTGATAATTGGTGTCGAAACAACCAAATGTTTCTGAATGTCAAAAAATGTTGTATTATTTCTTTCACTACCAAACATAATAAAATTATCTATGACTATAAACTCAATAACCATATACCTATTAGAACGCAAATCAGTTGTAAAAGACTTGGGTGTATACTTTGACGAAAAATTAACTTTCCGTGAACATTATGATTACATTATAGATAGAGGTAACAAACTTTTGGGTTTTATCTCCAGAACATCAAAAAACTTTAAAAATCCCTACTGTTTACTAACATTATATTTTTCACTTGTTCGAAGCGTTCTAGAATATAACTCAGTCATTTGGTCACCCTATTACAAGGTGCACATAAATCGCATTGAACGTGTTCAGTCTAAATGTTTAAATATGCTCTTTTTCAGACTAGGCTGGAATCGACAAGTCCGGTCCTATGTCAATAGATTAAAGCGAATTAAATTAACGTCTCTTGAAGATCAGCCGCAAATACTCCGATTACATAAATTTATTTAAAATTATTCATGCCCAAATTGACTCGATCCTGTCTTGTATCAACATCAACATTAATATAAACCTTAATTCTCGCAGACCCCAAAATATATTCTCTCTCAGTACTTATAAAAATAATACATCTTTATACAACCCATTAGTTAGAATGTGTCGCCAATACAATGGTCTCCTAGCGAACCACCATCAGTCACTGGATGTTCTAGCTATTTTAATGCAAAGCTCTGTATGATCACTAATTTTATTGTAAGATACAATTTAGTCTGTAATTATGTTGTCCTTGTTTATCGTTGTTGTTTGTGTGTTTGTTAACTCAGGTTTTTAAAATTATTAATCGCATTTATGTTGTTCAAGCTTTGTACACTTATCTTAGGAATTTGTTCTGGATCTAAACCAGCTTCGAATGTATACTTAGCTTATTTGGGAACACATTCTGTTTTGTGTACCATTATAAATAAATAAATAAATAAATAAAGGGGGGAAGAAGAAGTATATTAGATGTAGCACGATTGTCTACCCTACACCATAAACCTATATATTGACTAATCTTAGCAGTGCGAGCGGAAAGCCAGTATTTTTTTACAGTAAAGACAGAGATAAACATACTTATCCTGCAAATGTCGGACGAATCACCTGCACACATATCACGTCATATTTATATTTATTTTGACCTATACCTACCTATTTAACTTAAGTTGAAATTTATTACGTTATAATGTCTTGTGTGTCAGTTTTTTTGCCCAATGGGGTGTCTAATGTGATGTCGTCCCCTCCAGCCTTCCTGCAACAGTAACCACACATTTTACTTAAGAAAATACCATACTGTCACTTAAATCACTTTGGAATTCCCCATGAGAGGTAAAAGTCGGAAGGATATATACCTAAGGAAATACCATATTTCTATAGCTATTATTCCATATTTGGTGACATTGAGAGTCAGTTAGTCTTTAAATGTCATACAAAAGTCGTAAAATTATGGGCAAATTGTGTGTAGAACAAAAATCCTAATTATGTATTATATTGATATGAATAAAGGTTCTTCGAAAAGCTTTCTCTCTCTTCTTGTCAGAAAACGATGATTTCTGGTAATACTGTAATAGTATACTATTATCTAAATATATAAAACTCAAAGGTGACTGACATAGTGATCTATCAACGCACAGCTCAAACCACTGGATGGATCGGGCTGAAATTTGGCATGCAGGTAGATGATATAACGTAGGCATGCGCTAAGAAAGAAGTATAGGAAATACTAATTTTAAAGGGGTAAAAAAGGCGAAGCCGCGTTCACCCACTAGTTTTATTATATGGTAGTATTTTTTTATTTTTCATATTCGAATCCCTTACCAATGCAGTGACACTCTAATTTTATGATTTGCTAACAGACTACTATTATTATTATAAAAAACGGAGTTATATAAAGCCCATTTTTATATGAGTTACTTGTTATTTCACGCTCAAACAGCGATTTGGTTTAAATTTAATACGGATATATATTAGACTATGGATTATCAGATCAATTACTTTTTAGTCCGGAATATTGCAAGTAAAACCACGGAACCTCGCTTGTTTAAAACATTCGGAACTATTACCATTCAAGACATGCTTCGTTGCAATAGATAAGTTCAAACGAAGTAAAAAACAAAAGAGGAAATGTTTTTGAAATTAGCACGTATTTTCTCAACGGTTTTAATTAAGCCAAATACAAAATGTACTTATATGAAGTTAAGTGCAGTTGTTAAATGGTTTTCTGGGATATATTTGTGTATGTATTAATTACCTAATTATGTCCTTGCATAAACTAAAAATATTTTTATAAAGTTTACCAGTTAGTTTGACACATAATTACCTAATCTTTCCATTTATTTAGATAACATCAAAAGAGGAAGTGAAAAAAAAACATGTATCATACAAACACCTATGCTATTATTATGTTTTGCTTATATAGATATAGTGAGTTACATCCTAGGCTATAGATTATTGCATATACAGATAGGTTTGCGTTTGACTACAGTTGTTTGAATTAGAAACTATCTCACGTAAAACATACACCATATTCATGGAATGTGATAAAATTAAGAGATTTACAGGAAAACACAACATAGTCTTAGGTACTGATTCTTAACAAAGTGCGTGTTTTCTTTTCAATATTTAATCTTGAACTTTATCGAAGTAACCTTCAAATGTTGCTATGGGAAATCGATACAATCACAGCTAGTACCAAAGTGACGTAAAGACCCCTTGAGTTACATGACTTACATGAAAACAATAATCCTTTTACTACCTAACTTAATTTAACTTCGGAAAGGAGCGAGGGAAAGCATGTTCAGTCAAAGCAATAATTAAATGTTTGTGTACCGACTAGTTTGGTGTTTGATAATTAGTACGTGTATAATATACAGGATTACTGGTAAGAGATAGAGTTAGAGACAGTTCTAATCTAGTACAAGTATGCTCCAGCCGAACCATAGTGTTCATTTGATCGGTCTTCTTCTTCTCATTGAATGAGAGTGGCCAATTCTGGTGTCGAGAGTTAATCAAGCCGCCCCAAGGGTCGCTGACATGGCTGAACGACTGCCGTACTAGACACACAGCCGAGACCTACAATTTCACGTGTCATCCGACAATGCCACTTTTTCGTCACCCATCCAAGGACCGCGTCAACCATTGCTTAACATTGGTAATCGCATGCGATTTTCTCCGCTAGCTGAGTTACATCGGTTTTATATAGCTTCAAGTGACCTAGTGGCCAAATGCCTGACTTTAGAATGTAAACAAATAAGCCGTAACCCTCTAAGTATGTCTTTTCTGGCATCAACATTGCCATACAGCTGCATATATTGACTGTATTGCAATATGGCCGATGTGCTGGACACCCTGCCATCTGGTAGAAGACTAAAGCACTTAGAATATCTAAAGATATAGCTTTCCTAAGGTTGTTCTATGTGCTATTTTATTTTGTAGTAGTTAGAAGTTCAGAAAATATTTTTTAGTTATTTTCTTCTTTGGTTTACTTACAGTCTTATTAATAGTAGAGAGTCAAGAGTAAAAGGTCCCACCCATCCTAGCCTTTTTAATAATAATATCATAGGGGTTAAAAAGCTTAAGAAATTTCCATTTATTGATTGGTAGAACATATTTATTACCAAGAACTCTGTAAAAGTAGCTTGGAAAATAGGAATAATAAAATCCTAGGTATCTCTGATCTCAAACAAAACAAAAAGTTCTTCGAAAGGTAGCTTTACAATTCGTTACAATGTTAAGAGTAGTTGTGAAATGCTATCGGAAAATCGAGAACAAGCAATCGTAAGTGGCCTACAATGAAGCTAGAACATGATGGTAATAATATTGTTTAGATTTGGTGTTTCGATTAGGCAATATTAAAAAATTAAGGAAATAAACGGCCACGCACGAAGTCGGACTCGTGAAGATTCCGTATCATTATATTATGTGCAAATAACATGGCTTTGGATAGTTTTTACTATTGATTCCATCTTGTGATGCAAAGCCGGACGAACAAAGAGCCAACAGATTCTTAGAAATAGTTTTCCCGTTGAATTATCGTCTTTACCTTTATGTTACATAATTATATAAAAGCAGTATGTATTTAACATAGTATTGTCACATTATAGAAACTTATAGATACAAAGGTATCGATGCAATTGTGGAGTGAATTGCTACCAACTTTATAAATCGCAGCTCCATTTACTTACTTAAGTTAAAGTTTTCCGGCAAATCTTCAAGCTAAGCAACAAAGTTGAAATTAAATGCATAACTTTGGCTACAGGAAACTCGTGATATTTAATCTCAAGGATCTTTGGTTACCTAAGATACATATATAATACTTTATATGTTTATAATATATATATCATACTTATAAATTCAATTGTTTCGTAATAAAAATATAATTAAAAATCATGTGGGAAAATATGCTGTAACGATATTTCAGATACTATTATAAGTAAGCGCGTAAATCAAAGGTAATATGACTTTAAACGATAAAATTATGCCACGGATTTTTTCCAGCGAAAAAAACTTTGTTTGACTCTGAGTACCTACTTACTGAATAATAAACCGTAAAAGCCTATTTTTGTTACTTTTTTTTACAAAACTTGTAGAGTAGGTATTAGAATTTGTTTAGTTTCTTACCTTTTGAATACTATTATACAAGAGTTTACCGTGAAAAATATTTGGTAGCTGCCCTAAAACTCTTGTACAGTAATTTCAGATATTTAACTTAACAAAGAAGCATGTAATAAAATTAATTAAGGTCAGGATAAAAATATATCTGTCGTACCTTTTTCTAAATATTGACGTAAAAAATGACGTAATTTACCTGTACCTAGTATTATATTGGGAGATGACTCTGGCCTCGTAACACAGTCTTACGGCTACCACGAGGTCAGAGGATTCACATGTTATTGTACATTATTTACGTAATAAAAAAAAATATATATACTCTAGGAGTAAACCTGAATATTCTATTCTCACACAAGTTGTATATATTTTAATTTAGATAGAATAAATTATATTTCACAAGGAGTGGGTTTAAAGGCAATGTAGAGATAATGGAACTAATCTGTTCTCTAATCTAGTCAATTAGAAAGTCTGAGCCAAGTTCGTTAACATTTGAAGTGGAGAAATATGTACTATTCAGTGTAATCGTGACTACGATAGAAAACTAACAATTTATTATATATTTTTTGTAACAAATAGATTATTTATCTATAATTTGTTGTTTATATGTAGTAATAGACAAATTGTACATTCAGAAATACTTACAGTGCTACTTTATATCAACTTCTTTTGTCAACTCTTAGATAAAAAAAAACTTACAAAAACAACGTACACCGTTATTATGTATATAAATACTAACAAATAATTTGAACAATATAAACTGACTGAATTATATTGACTTAATCAAGAGGTAAGATGTAAGATACTATAAATGTTTTTGTACCAGGTAAAAATTAGTTGTATACAATTATTTTTGGACAATGTGTTTACTACATAATGTAATATTCTAAAATCTAAATTGTTAATTGTAATTTGCACGCCCTGTGGGTGGAAATATAACGCACTCATATGTACATAATACCACCTTTGTAAATACCTATATTTTGCAATGAATAAAATGAATGAATGAATGAATGAACACTTTGTAATGAAATTCATTTTTAAAGCACTAAAAATCAAGGCACAAAAAATAAATAGTCAAAGCAAATAAAAAGTTGGCAAAAATAATAACGTGATAGAATACAAAGCTGTCTCTATAAATTAATAAAGTCAGGAATAGCGAGCATACAAAATGCAGCATACATTTAAGTAAAATAACATACATTTTGTAGTCATTGTTTCGTGGACTATCCGACTTACAATAAAAACTACCCTACATATTGTTAACAAAGCAATTTTTGTTGTTTTTATCTGTGACAAAAATCAAAATTGAATGGTCGACGGAGGACCTATTTATTTGTTGATATCGATACCGCGCTTCATAAATTTATTGTTTTGTTTGGTTAAAATGTTTGAGCTAGTATTAGAACTTAATTTTAGGAACAAAGGCACTAAAAAAATTAACAATATAAGCTGTATTTCGTTTTGCTTTTTGTAATGGTATTATTTAATTTCACTGAATATTTGTAAATTTGCAAGAATCTTTTTCATTTTACAAGAACTGATCAAAAATTATCAAACCGACTTAAAAAAAGGATACAGCAATAAATGAAGGAAGGAATCTCTGTTCTTCTGTCTGAAATCGCATACACAAATAAATCGTAGACGGGTTACGCCGTAGCGTAGGCGTAGTTAGGGCTTGAAAGCAAGCGTAGTCATGCGTAGCACTCTGGCGTAGCACTTCACTAAAGTTAGATATTGGTTAGGTATACTAGAAGTACTAGAACGAATATTTTACTTATTGTAACACTTATCTACACAAAAGGCCTCGCAAATCATTGAAGTAAAATTTTGCCAAATAATTCGAGTTAGTGCTCAGATAAAAATAGATAGACTGCTTATTTGGCTGGACAATCCAAAAATACAACATTGCAATTTTCATAAACTAATGACTTTTAAATAACAACACAATGACACATCATGTGTTGTTAATTATAGCTATAAAATTAAAATAAAACTATTATTTTGGCTAGCCTTATATCTTTGCTCACTGACAATATTTGATTTTGAATTTTGGAAATTATTTTCATAATTAGTTTTCTTAGCCCTCAGATTTATTAGCTACTTGTACTTACATCTCCAGCTAGGTGCCTAATATTGACATGACCTAAATCCTTTAACAAACATTTTTGGACGAGACCAATTTTTGTGTAGAATTGCAAAGCAAACATTTGTCGAGTGAACAGACAAACTGCCCTTGCAAACATAATATCTTGTAGTGGTAGTAGCGAGCGGCTTACTTTATTATTATTTTTACCAAAAAAATCTTCAGCATCATAATGCCAGCCTGTGTTCACCCACTGCTGAGTATAGGCCTCGTCTCCAACGTGCCACATAGTACGGTCTCCAGCCTGGCAGGTCCATCTCCTACCAATGTGTTTAGAAATGTCATCCGACCATCGGGCTGGTTGTAAAAAAAACCTTATTTCACAATAAAAATGTATGTCAACAATAATAATAATGGTAATCATTTTGAGAACAATTTAGGAATGTAGCCCACGTGTATTGCATTATATCAGCCAAGTCCCCTTAAGTAAATACATCTCAAATTGTAGAAAATTAAACGCAGATGTTGCCTTCTGAAACTAGTGAAACTGTGAAAATTGTGGAGGTTGTTTTTTTGACATCGAACACATTTTTTCGACACTTAGTTACTAAACCTTTAGGATATTAAATAAATATTCCGTGAAATTACACACAAAGTCATCTAGTCCCATACTGTGAAAACGCTTGATAATGTATCTTTTTTAGTGTTTGAGTCAGATCAGATGTCAGTTTATATGTTAAATCTCTCAAGACATCTCACGATAATGTTACATAAATCCAGGCCTAGCTACGTACGTAGATACGTCGTTACAGACCTCATTAAACAAACAACATTTTTCTTACCGTTTACTTAGGTTCCTTTTCCCGACCTAAATACTTTGATGAGAACTAGGTATTATGTTACATAGACAATAACTAGATTCTACTTTTCTATGCTTCTATTCTATTCCATTTCCTTGAAAATACTTTGCGATTCTACGCTGTAGAAAGGTTACTATTGTTATAATAAACTTTCTGGTGGGTAGATAAAATAAATGTCCGCCTATTAACAAGTCTTTTTATTACCTATCTTTTATCTGTAAATTGTATCATCATCATCAAATTAAAACAATTTGTTCCAAAATGTGTATAATTATATGTACACAGATCACCACTTTCTATTACCAATGTATCTGTTTTATTAGTTAGTTTAGTAAATATAGACCTATATTTACTAATACGAGGACTTTGTGTCTTCCGCGGAAGGAACTGGGCGCCCACCACGATGTATCTGGCCAAGAAAACTCCCCTAATGATATAACTCTGCCAGGGAGTCAGGACCCTCAGTCATGAGTAAAGACGTAAAGAGAGAAATTCACTAACACACCTTGTAATGGGCCTACTATAAAATTGTACATAGTAACACAAAATCGAAAAATTATGAAGGCATAATAAATTCGCGCATAACAATTTCCCAATTTATTGCTTCCCGTTTAGAGCTGGTGAATGTCGCACGTTATTCTTCTTTTTTATTACGAACAAGCGCCGTTTGTATGAATTGTGAGTTAAAATGAAGTGATAATGATATCACTTTTTGAAATATTACTCAATGCTTTGGAAACTGGTTGTGTGTACCTAAGTGTAAAATTTAAGTATTTTAGCACTAGTAAGCAGGTAGGTACGGGTTTCATAAACTGATCTAAACCACTCGTATTTTATAATTAAGAATCAAACGAAAACTTACCTGTTTGAAGTTTGATTCCAATTATGCGAGGGTCAACCGATATAGGTACAATCACCAATAAATAACAAACATTTTTTCTTTTTTTTTACGAAGAAAACGCATGAATATATTTGTGTTCGCACCTTTGTCTTGACAAATACTTCAAGTAACCTCAAATTCAATTTATATAGCAAATTGTGGTAGTACTATCAATTCTCAAAAGTATATTGCAACGTTCAATATTTTATTGGATGCAAATGAATATGTTAAAATAAAACAATAAAAAGCAAAATTTTCATCTTGAATATTTATAAATATGTACATATTTATATGTAAAATGAGTTTTGATTCTGTCCAATGCCCATAAGAGCACACCGAAGAGACACCGAAAACACCATTTTGTATAAAGTACTGGAGTCACTGTAGGCTAAATAACTAGTCACAGTTGCGTACGGCGCAATTTTCAATCATTTATTTTTAAATTTCACTATATTAAATTTTCTCTAATGCACTTTGCTCTCCGATACCTACTAGGTAGAGCTATTAATATAAACTTATCACTTTCAAATTTATTTGTACAATATTTAAAATGATCCGTTGTTGATTTCTCGCGTGGTAGGTAGAATGTGATTTTGGGTGCTAAACATAAGTTACTCTATAATGTATAACTTGCTTGGCATAGGCACCGAACATGAAAATAATATATAAGGTCAGAATAATAACCAGCCAAATAAAATAAACTCATTTTAATGAGATAGACATAACACCGTAAGGTTGCATTTAGCTTAGTGAACACAAGTGAAGCCATATCAATATTTAGAAAATTAAATTTGTACATATACATAAATGTATTCTATGTAAAACGTAACCACTTTCTATTTTATTTGCATTTGTACCAAGTAAATGTAAGCATCGTGTACATAAATATAATTTAGTTCTTCTGTTATAATGGTAGTCCACTAATTTGAAGATATCATATTCACTATTTGAAAATGTTTTAAATTAATAAGTTTTTGTAAACAATCAAATGATGATCATGGTGACCATGATATTAGGTTTTTGTACAGTAAACGTCGTGATAGAAATTAATCTGCATCTTCAGATGCGACAAGATTATATCTATGATATATTTATCAATTTTGTGACTTTGAATATTGTTTTACAAAAGTTCGGTATCAATAGTAGTAATATACTATATTGGTTTTCTTTTTTAATTGTGAAACTGTCAGCCAGGTCCCAACACAATGTTAACAATGTTACACAGTCATCCATTTTGGTACACCATTGTTCATAGAAATATTCTACAACTATTAAGTTTTTCTGTAATAAGTACCTGCAGTATTAGCATTAATATCCTCGGGCTCCTCACTTCATGTAGCTCTGGCGGTTGTTTGAGAATTCCTGGCGGCGGCCCCGCGGCCGGCGCATGCCTACTGGCTTCAGGGTTCGTGGCTCTGGCCGTGACATCCCCCCAAGTTTAAAGCACCTCGGCTAATTGTGGACACGAGGTCTCAGCGGTGCATGCGAAGTATATCTTATTTCCGCCCCCAATATTGTGTCTGCTTGTAAAGATTCAATGAGTATGTGCTCTGTTAGAATAGCATTAAAGAAAATGCTACCAATTTTACTAGTTTTACAGCATAATAATATTTAGTATGTTTATTTAGTACAGTGACTTGAATGTAACTACATTGACTTTCTTATTTTATTTAAGTCATATTATGATAAAAATTAGAAATTGAAATTGAGTGCAATGCTATGCTATATGCTATAATGCTATGCCATAAAGAAAGTGATAATTTAATTATGTGTTGGCCATAACAAATTGAAGGCCTTTCACCTTTTGAATTTTAATGATAAAGCCCAGCCAAACGCTTCTGACAGCTGATTAACAGCAAGACTGTTTCGTTTAGTTGCATAATATCTTTTTTTTTTGTAACGCAAGCTTTTCATGGATAGCCAATACCAGATAGCAAAATCCTTATCCTAGTTTTTTCCGTGCTTTGTTCTCCGTACTGAATACTGATTGTGTAAACGTACGGTTTCAGGAACAAGATTTTATAATACATCTGTGGTTGCCTTTGATTATGAGGCTTCAAATGTATTTCTTTGTTAGGCCTCTTTTTCTAGGGAGGCATTATTACCATGATTATATTGAGCTATTTCATTCTGTGATTTATATTTGTAATTAAAGATAAATCATAAATAAGTGTTGGTAACTAGGTAGGTACCTCAACGCGCCACACGCGGAGAAAAAAGAAATAAGCAACCCACAATTATTACCTTGCACGATAAACGTGAAGGATTTTAAATTTTCTCAACATGATTAGCATTGATATATGCTGTACATAAATCCCAATTTATTATTTTACACGATATACATGAAGTCACTTAAATATTCTCAATATGATTCACATCAAAATTTGATGTGCACTAATTAGTATTAATTATTTTACACGATATACGTGAAAGATCATAAATATTAGATTAACATGGAGATACGGTGGACACTAATACACTTATTTGCTTTACACGATATATGTATGTAGGTGAAGCTATATAAATATTCTTAACATGATTCACATAGAGATATGGTGGACACTAATACATATTAATTGCTTTACATGATATACGTGAAGCTATATAAATATTCTCAACTTGATTTACATGGAGATTTGCTGTAAACTCATTCACATTAATCACTTAACACGATACACGTAAAGGAACATAAATATACACAACATGATAAACATGAAACTTTGGTGGATAATAATCCACATTCATTGCTACACACGATACACGTGAAACCATTCAAATATTCTCAACATGATTGACATGGAAATTTACTGTAAACTCATTCACAAAAAAAAAAAAAAAAAAACTAATTAAACTAAATTAAACTCATTCATATTAATTACTTAATACGTGATGCATCATAAATATTCTCCACAAGAATTACATGGATTTTCACTAATTTACTACGATTAACGCGAGTAAAACGCAAAGCATCATCATATAATAAGTTACGATCGAATAATAAACCGTTTAGGTTGATCTGAGCAGTTAAATTGAGAGTCGTTGTGAATAATGATAGAAAACAATTAAATCTTATTTGCGCCAGGGCGCGATGTTGCATGCTCATTCTCTATTTGTACATTATTTTGTTACATGTAGTATTAAAGTCTTATAAAGGACTATTTTTTTAAGAAAAAGTACAAATGGTGGGTACTTGAGTAGTTATTACAATCAAGTAAAAACATAAACTAACATTATCATAAATTCGAGGGTAGTTCAAAAATAAGATCGTATGTTAATAAAATAAGTCACTCACCAAAGATAATTTATCCATAAAATTCCGTCATAGACAGAATTCCAGTAACCTGGTCTCACAAAAGCAATTAATATTCACTGGTTTTGTCGTAATGTTTGGTTAAATGATTTAACAACGTTAAATAACCGTTATTTTTGTTTAATTTAGTTTTTTGTTATTAACACATTTCGAATTTATAAATTTGAACGTTATAGGTATTTGGAACGGTTCACAATGTTCTTTAATAATCACTGGACACAACACGTAAAGAATATTTGAAATTAAATAGATTTTTAAAACAAATTGTTTAAGGCGTGCGACAGCGGCGACACAAAATCACGTAATGGCGAGTTGCAGGCGCCTTCCCACGTGGTGAGCCGAGTGGAGCGGATACGGAAACGAGTGAAGTTGAATTTTGCTTTTTTAAAGTAGTTAACTATCTAAATGTGTGACAGTGGCAGCACAATTCCACAGACAAACAATTAGTAAACAATTAATAATCGTCTTCGGTTGACCCGAAGTATAATTTACTAGTGGATGCTCGCGGCTTCGCCCACATTAAGACGGATAAAAAAAATGTTTGGAGATACTTCGGATTAATATCAGAACACGTTCCAACAATAACTAGATTTTTTTGTCTGTTTGTCTGTTTATTTAAACGCTCATAACGCAAAAACGGCTGAACAGATCATCATGAATTTTGGTGTGTAGGTAGTATGAGGTCTTAGAAGTGTCATAGGCTACTTTTTATCTCAAAATAATGCGAGCGAAGCCGCAGGCGTCTACTAGTTCTAAATATGTATGGTATATGAATATAATAATTCTTAAAACCGGCTTTGGATGATGATGATAATAATAATTGTCACATTAAACCTATAGGTAGGTAGTAGGAAAACCTCTAAAACAGCCACCTGGCAGATGCTCGTTACGGCGCGGCGGTGGAGCGAGCGAGAAGGAACGGAGCAGATGTTAGCTGTAATTCTCCTTTTATCGACGCGATTTTAGCTAAAATACTGATCCAATTTGAATGCGGTTTGTTCTCGACTTGCCTTGTCTGATTTTTAGATGGCTGGTTTTGCAACCGATATCCTATGAATTCCATTATGTAGGCACCTACTTCCTTTACAATGGGTAATTATATAAAAGATTTTTTTAACATAAACCTTGCAAGCTAAAACCCAATTAAAATGACGTTGGGGTCCACTGTAGGTACCTATGTACCTACATATTAAACAACTAACGAAAGATTTATATTGTAGGTACCCCTATAGATAGGTGATTCAAGTATGTACTTATTTATAATTCCGCAATTACTTAATATGTAGTAAAATGGTAACATCTTACGCTTACTACCAGTAGGTAAGGTACCTACCTACTCGACTCGACCGTACTTTCTTTGTAACAAGTAACATCATAATAATCTGTGACCCTACTAACAAGGTAACCATTTCTCCACAACATAACAATCTCGAGAATTAGGAAATACTACCCATGTGCGCCATGTTACGATTATGTGCACATGTTGCCTGTAACAACCTACATTAAACTCGACGTGTCTTTGTAGTAATCTATTCGCAACAACCTGCCTACCACTATTAGTTGTTTGTATGCTATTATTATTGTTAATTATATTTTTCTAAGGTAGAGAATGTGTTTAATATTATAAGGTCATCTCAATCTTATGCGTTAAATAATCAAAGAGTAGGGATAATGATAACCAATTTAAAAAGTCGGTAAACAAAGACCTTGTTGCCTAGAGTAAAAAAAAAAACTTTAAACTAATGTCAATGTCATATTTATATGTGCTGTCAATGACAAAAATTGTAAACTTGTCTCTTTTGTTTTGTTTTTGTTGTTTCTTTGATGCACGCAGCACAGAAATAATTTGTTATAAATCATGTAAAATTTAAACTATTTGCATCAAAGCTCGTAGGATGATCAATTACGATGTTAAATTTATTACATGCGAAGAGTTGATACATCTGAAAAATTACGACGACAAAAGTTTCAAGTAAGTTTAGCAAGTTTCTAAAAAGTTTCGCTTAATTACTGGTTTGACCGCTATGTTTGTTTTGTAGATATGAGACCAAGAAAAGATCGGAAGAATCCGTATTTGATGCGGGGAAGAGGAATTATTACGAACGGCGCGGCGGGCATTGGAGAGCGCCGCGCCCCAAACAGATAAAACAACTTGAATCCCATTTTCGTGATAAAACAGTTATAAAGTGCGAGTGGATATCTGAAAGCCTCGTCACCGTGGTGTTCTCATCGGGAGCTATCGCCTACCTCACTGTTAAGTTAAGCACATTAGATGTAACACAGATTTTATTTGATAAGTACTTTGTGGGAAAGCTGTCTGGCCAGACTGTTACAAATGGTAAGAAGACACTCCATTTATCTACTTTAAATTAACTAGACGCTCATTTTAAGTTATTTTGTTTTATTGGCATTGTTTAATAAAGCTTTTATCTATCTAGAATTTTACTGATACTACCATATATTTGACTTGTAATATGTACTCATGTATTACCATTCAATGGTTTATCCTGTTTATTTTCTATTTACAGTTGCATTATGCAAGTCACACATGTTATTCACTCACACTGATCGGACTGCAACTTTGGTTACATTTGGGAAGAGTGTCAGTAATGTACCATGCAAGATCACTGACAGAGATCCAAGTTTACATGTAAGATGTTTATAATAGAATAGAAAGTCTTTATTAGAGCACACTTTAAAAAAAACACTCTGGATTTCACATATATTATGAATTTTATTGCCGAATTCTGGCTGTAAAACAGAAGGAATTTGTACTCACATTAACACCAGTGTCAGCACACCAGAATAATAATAGCTAGTCTTAAACTTTAAAATAACAACTATTCCACTACATACTTAAACTTTAATCTTTCACATGATATTGTCTGAGTAATGATTTTTATGCCAGTAACATATAATGTAAAACAAAATTTTACAAAATTCTTAATGTTTCTTTGTATTTACTCACCTTTTAACCTTGTTTAGGCTTACAAAAGCTAAATTAGCCCAGCCATTCTTCAGTATTTTAAAGATTAACACACAGCAAATATTTTTTATCCATTTTTATCTTTTTTCAGAGTATAGAATTAGGTGGCAACCGTCGCACAGAGAGACACCTGTCCTCCTGTGACACAAGCAGTGGCTCCAGGATCCTGGTGTGGAGTGTCACGGCTGCCGAGCCAGCTCCCTGGAGCCCTGTTGTTGAGGACCTGGCTAATCTACACCTGTATCAAGTCAATGGGTATATATTAAGTTATATTTGTACTACTTCATAGGCTCTTATTTGATGGCAACTTGCCTAATGTTAAGCAACATTGTAATATAATATATGATCTAAATGTGGCTTTGCTAAATACCAAGAGTCCAGTTGCTAAATTTAAGGTATTTTTTATGGACATTTCGAGCTGTTTCTATTCCTGCTGCATATACATGTTGCAAGTATTATTTAAATTCTTCCTGCTATCAAGAATTACTACATTTTAACAAAGAGATCATACATGTAAACTTAAGCTAACTTACTTTAAGGCTTAAACTATTTTGTTTTTACAGACACAACATTTCCCTAGTGGCCTATCACCAGTTGGAAAATGAAACACTCTGCGCTGAGCTGTCACATAAACAGGACAACATCATACACATTATTGAACAGATAGCTTGTCAGAAGGTAAGCAAGTTTTATTAACAGAAATTTTACATATTTTTAAATTTTATGATTTATTCTTTTGAAAGTTTTTTTGTATCCATGAGAGTAGGTTCAAAATTTTGTAACATTAGATCACAGTTTTTAGCAACCTAATGAATAGCAATAAATATTAATAATAGGACAAAACAGCTTACACTGTTAGGTACTCAGTCAATACAAAACACAGAAACCACAAAGTTTTATTTTATCATTACTCAGATCTAGGGATAATAAAACATACTACAGTATTTTTAATAAAACACTTACACATGATGTGCAAATGTATTCAAACTTCACATAAAATCTTGTTAATTCTTTCAGAACGGCATCACAATAGAATGGCACCGGTATGAGGTCCCGTCCACCGGTCGAGTGTGCAAGCTATCTAGCGCGGAGGGCGCCACCCGCGTGAGTGTGTGTGCGCCGGCGCGCGCGGTGCGGCGGGCGCCGTGCGACGCGCGCCTGCTGCTCGCCTGCATCGACGGGGCCGTGCACGTGGTGCACCGCGCCGCGGGGCTGCTGCACTCCACCAGGGCGGGCTTTGTAAGTATATAAATGCAAGACAGGTATTATTGTCACCACAACATATGAATCTACTGACTTTATAAATAAATAAGTTCTAATATTCATAATTAGGTACTTGTGTTATGCGGCAATCGAACCCGCACCCCTAGATAAGAAGGCAGAGCCACTACCAACTAAACTAACAGCTCAGTTATAAATAACTAGTGTCTGTGCAACCTGTATTCTGAAATGTACCATAGTTATGAAATATTTTGTCGAGTGCTAAACCCACACTATGGTGGTTTTATTGGAAAGTGAGAGGAAAATCAGGCCTAGTAAACTCTACCTACATATAAAATTTTGTCGTTATTTTTATTTTATAAAACTATTTAAATATACTTATGAATAAACATGGTCATCATTTTCCAGAGTTTACACCACCTAACTCACATAGTATATGGCATGGCATATTGCTGATGGGCCATGAAAACAGCTTAACAACAAGAAACAACACAACCTAAGTTGTCATAACATCAAATGTGAATATTTTTGTGTTTCATCCAAAGACAAACCACATTGAAAGTCGTTCAAGATTTCAACTTGCTTATCTCTTGACACTAGATATATGGCATAAAAGTCTATTCTTCTTCTTATCGAATGAGAGTGGCCAACTCTGGTGTCGAGAGTTTTTAAACCACCCTAAGGGCCTCTGACATGGCTTAACGACTGCTGAAACTAAACAAACAGCGGGACCTACAATTTAACGTGTCATCCGACCCACGGAAGCGCCCAAAAGTTGATTGAAATATGTAGTAGTAGGCTAGTTTGCAATTGATAGTTTCCCATATACATACTTATTTCCATAAGTACTCAACCACAGCATACTTGAAAAGTTAATGTAGTTTTATACATAGTTACTGCTAACTAACACATAACCTTTTTAACTCGGCTTCAGTATTGAGCCATGTTAGAGGTCCTTAGGGTGGCTTGGTTAACTCTCGACACCAGAGTTGGCCACTCTCAATCGATAAGAAGAAGAAGACTAATGATAAGTTACTTATAATTCCAGATAGCGACCGACATCCAATGGGCGGGCGAGCTGGTGATAGCCTCGGACGAAGCAGGCCGGCTGCAGTGCTTCGACCGCGCGCTCTCGCTCCTACACCATCACACCAAGTGCTTCGACTTGGCGCCATACTTACGGTAAGGAATTTGACTAGTTTGTGAGTGGGAAAGGACCTTGTTTCCTATAATGATCTCTTTCTCTCTCTCTCTCTCTTGAGTCGTATTTCCTCATGACTGAGGGTTGTGACTCCCCCGCAGAATTAATTCGTTAGGGGATATCTCTTGGGCAATTACATCGTGGTGGAAACCCAGGTCCTTTTACGGAAGACACATGTCCTTGGATATTGTGGTCCTCAAACATGTCAGTGGCCTCACTTGCCTCACGATGTTTTCCTTCACCGCTAAGCAACTGCAAATCCACACATAATTTGAAAGTACAAGTCATTGAAGTTGGGCCGGAATCGAACCAGGGTGCGTCTGGATGAAAAACAGACACAGGAACCGCTGAGCCACACTCGCTTAGAACGATAATGGTATAATAATACCATTTTTGTCACAAGGAAGTCTTTGGCCAATTTGCCCATAAAACATAAGAGTGAATTAGAATAACTATTGTATTGTGTTTTATAACCTACAAAAAATCGGGATGGCCTGTCGGTTGGTTGTGGCGTGATAGTAACAAACACTTTGAGTTTTATATCATTATTTAATGTATGTAAAAATAAATTTAATGTATATAAATTGAAGATCTAGTGGCCGAGCCTAACATCTTAGGCGAAATAAAGTCGCATAGACTCCGCTGGCTCGGCCACGTGGAAAGGATGAGAGAGGATCGTGCTCTGAAGAAAGCGTACTTGGGACGACCGACTGGTCGACGGCCAGTCGGCCCGGCAGTACCGCTGGAAGGACCAGATAGAGGAGGATCTGCAACAACTCCATGCTACCGAGTGGCAGGAAATGGCGCAGAACCGAGAGGAGTGGCGTCTCTTTGTGTCGGAGGCCAGGATCCACTTTGGGTCGCAGCGCCACATTAGTAAGTAAGTAAGTATTTAATGTATGATTCCAGTGAGTCACGGCGCATGCAGGTGCTGTGCAGCGCAACGGCGCGCGGCGCCTCTCTCGTGCTGACGTCGTTCTCGGGCGGAGCGCTCGCCCTGCTGCGGGTGGCACACCCGAGGCTACTCACTGTAAGGCAATACTGATATTAGAAAATAAATATTCAGGGACATTTCACATAGAACAATTTATGTAGCTTCTACTTACCATGCAAAATTTATATTAGTTTTATTACCTACATCACATCACACTAATATTATAAAGGCGAAAGTTTGCATGTGTGTGTTTGTTTATTTGTTACCTCTTCACGCTCAAACGACTGAATCGATTTTGATTAAATATGGTATGGAAGTAGACTAAGCTCTAACACCGCGGAGCGCCGCTAAAATATGTACTCGTACTTACTACATAGTAAATACTACATTTCATCAACATTAACTTATCTGCAAAGCGAGTTCTGTCAGTTCTTAATATTTATTTATCAATCATTTATTTATTAACAGTTAACACCTTCTAAATAAATAAAACTCAAAGGTGACTGATATAGTGATATAGATCTATCAACACACAGCCCAAACCACTGGACGGATCGGGCTGAAATTTGGTATGCAGGTAGATGCCAATTAAAACGCAAATTTTATTTTCTATGTTTTTT
>OZ026820.1:9729501-9803377 GCA_964023185.1 Macaria liturata | reverse complement strand
GTCCGAGGCGGCGGATGCGGGCTCGGTGGACGTTCATTACGAGTGGGACCGGCGTCGCGCACGCCGACGCCGTCAACGCCGCGCGCGCCGCGCCTGGACGTGGAGGCGCGCGTGCGAGCCATGAAGGAGGAGTTCCTCGAGTTCCGCAAGCGGCAGGCTCTGCGGCGCGGCTCACCCGACCCTCTGCCCCCCGGCCCGCCGCCCGCCCCCCGCATCGAGACCGTGTGCTGACGCATGCTCGCCCCGTGCGACCGGTGCTTCACTCATCATTCCGTAGTCTGGCACGAAGCGCCCAGCTTATGTTGATTACTTCCACTTTCGACCTTTCCCTCCACACTTTGTGACTTCGTCCGGCTCGCATGAATGAAGCAGAGGAGTGCGGGTCGCGAGGTCGCGCCGGCGCACGTAGTGTGGCTCCCACCTCGCCCGCTGGCCCCGTCTAAACCTTTAGAACGTTAGAACGAGTCGACTCGAGTCGCTCAACTTTTATAAAAACATTCGTGTAAAGTGGATGCCGTGGCGTTACGTCCGCACCGCCTGCTCTCCCGACCATTATCGATATCAAATGTCAATTATCGCTTGGAATCGCGCGAACACGAATCTACCGACGCGACGATCGCCTTACCCGCTGATTATAATTTACGATCGTTTAAGAGTAAAATAGTTAAGAAACACTGCCTGAGACGAGAGAAGTGGGAGGTGGTGGATCGGCGCCGGTGGCGCGCAGGCGGTGCGGCCCGCGACCACCTAAACGCTTTAGGTATGAGCGGGGGAGCATCCACGACACCGCTCATACCAATTATATTGTAGTTAATATTAGTACTAATTACAAATAACGATTTACTGCAGACTCGCGCGACTGGCGCTGGAGGTGCGCGGCCCTGTGCGCCCGGTAGGTAGGTAGAAGGCCGGGCCGCGGCAGCACCAGTCGCCGGGCCTCCGAATAATATACAACAAAATAATCATTAAGTAGATACTAGAAAATAATATAGACGAATAAAGAGATGTAAACTCTTTTTGATTTCACATTTATAAATTATTTTACAAGTACAAATTTATAATTTTTATTGTTTAGTAGGTACAATAATTTTAAATATAAATTGTACATATGTAAAAACACGTTAGATATTATCTTATACACTTATTTATTTAGGTACAGTGTGGTATGATTGTGGTATGAGAACTTTTTGCCAGTGCTTGTGCGGCGCGAGACACAGTCGATGTTCCCGCCTTTGTTTATTTTACTGTTATCGTTAATTTATCAATTGTTTAATTTATTGGCTCCCCTCGTCCGAGCAGGCGACGTGTCAACATTGCCAAGTTCTCGTGCCGTCTATCGTTCGGTACGCGAGTACTGGACTAGCCGCGTATGTCAACACAGATGTTTCAGTCTGAATGTTTGTTTGGACAGAGCTTCCGAGACGAGCAAGGGGCGCGAGTTCCGTTGTTTATACTCGGGCATGCTTACAGAAGGTGTCCTATATTTAAGACTATAAGATAGAATCTCGCGGAAGGGCGAGCTCCACGCAGGTCGCTCGGCAGCTCTTCCTGGACTGGAGGCGCGTTGTTTGTGTCGGTTCCTGCACTATCCCACCTATAGTTAACCAGTCATGACGAAGACTGTTTAGTGTTACGTTTGTTGTTAGGTTTACTTGTGTGTCAAATGTGCTCTTCGATATTTCCTTGCATGCACATTGCACTTTTTTGTACTCATTGATTACGATGCAAAAAATAATTCGGATATTGTTAAGGACCTCCTAAATATAAAAATGTACGCTTTAAAGAAATTGAAAATAAATTACTCATAATGGATAGGTAGGTAGGTGTAAGTGTAGCGGCGGCCGCGCCCCACACTGGCGCCCACACGGTCTAGCTTGTAGGCTACTCTAACGACACATACATTCTTGTTTTATTATTGTTTACTACGTTATTTAAGTATTCCCGCCATAGTTATAAACACTCTAGAATATTAGATACTATCTACTTTTTGTGCAATAAATTTATCCACGGGTCGATATAAATCGATAGTGACGTTACGAAATAATTATTGTCTGCTCAATTTTTCGACTGACCAACTGTAAAAAGTAATTGATACATAAAATGAAGAGTTGCGATTTGTGCTGTCGGTACTTGAATGTTGCGATGCTTACTTTATTAACAGTCTAGGGTGCGCGCGGTGTCGTTCCAACCGAACGAATATTTCACGCGAGCCTGTCTTTCTATCTCATCGATAAAAGATAGAGTTTGGACAAAAAACATTCGCACTATTTGAAAAAAACATTCGATTCCGATCGATTCCCTAGATGTTGTAAATGTAGAGCTGGATCGTCTCTTGATGTCCTATTTCTCAAAGCGCATTTGTTAAATTGTAAAATAGGTACCTTAAAATTACATTTTATTAATTTTCTGTGAATCATTTTAACATCTATCTTGTAAACAGGCATATCAAGAGTCTAATTTTGTAAGTGGAAAGCATGATTTGCCATACAGGATGTAAATAGATCGTTGCAGATATATCGATTTTGTATGGATTAAATTGGCAGGTTTGGTGACACGCTCACTGATGTAATGATTCGCACCCTTAACTCGTTCTTAGGAGCACAGCTTAATGACGTAGTTTAGGTTGTCATTGCCACTTTCAAATATCTCACGTAAATACTAAACTATTACTACAACTCAATTATAATATTGTTCGCAGGTAACATCGTTTACCTATTGTTATATTTAATTTAACGTTAAATACATTTAATTGAATAAGAATCCAAAATAAACACAATTATATACTTAGCTCAAACCATGTGATATCTAGTCCTTTTCATAAAAATATCATGCGTTTACAAAACATTGAAACAAACGACTACGGATACTTTTATCATTCTCTACTCGTTGGTGGTGGAAGGTATATGTATGTTATATTTGTTGATTTCGGCGTGTGGTCACTGTCGGTAGCAACCACTGCCCGCTAACGTGGCAAGGAAGTCATTCTCATGATAATTATACTACAAAATATTGGATATACATTCTAATTTACACAAATCACGCCACAAAGTTTATTATCCGAGCGATTTAGGTAGATCTCACGATGACTTTTGTCATATTTAAAAGTGAAAGAACATAATTTAAATGATAGCCTATAAAATTATAAATAGCCTATGAACAATCATTTGATGTCTCTATAGGCTAATATGAAAAGATAGCAATATTTTAGAAATAATGTAACTAAATATGATATCAGTTTGTATAAAGGGAGTTTGAGGACGGAGTAACTGTCACAGGCGCCCGTGGCGCATGCGGTGAAACAGGGCACCGACTTATTGCACAATATCTCAGCACAATAACTGATATATACATACATTAATTAATCAAATAAAGGATAGTACTGAGCACTTACTCTAATGAATCCAAGTCTGCCTCGATCGAAGAATGCACTGAAACATTTTAAAAATACATAAATCGAGATATCCCATTTTCTTTTAGAATATTTTTAGTTGTAAGTGTTGACATCAAGTGTTTACTGTGTAAGCACAAAGAGGATTCAATTCGAAAAATAAAAATACAATAACGTTGCTATGATTAACATGTCGTATTATTTTATAAACCTCTCCCTTCAAACCTAGTTAAGTAGATACTTAAATAAAATTACAAATATAATATACAGATTCCTCATTAAACATTAGGTACTTATACATATATAAGAATGAATCGTAAAATGTGTTGGTAAGCGCATAACTCAACAACGCCTGGACCGATTTGGCCAATTCTTTTTATTTATATTCGTTGAAGTTCAAGGATGGTTTTTACGGCGAGAAAAATTCGTAAAAATGCCGGAAAATCCCTGAAAACCGCCTTTTTTTTCCCATACAAACGTTTTCTAACTAACGGGAAGTCTGTCGGGTCCGCTAGTAGGTACTTAAATAAAATTACAAATATATGTACACATTCCTCATGAAACTTTACTTGTAGACGAGTCGAGACGATTATTCACACACATAAAGAAAAAGTATTTAATCAGGATCCTTGGACTGCACTTATCTATCCTGGAAGTTAATTTATTTAAAAGATATCTATATTTATTACTTCACACTTAGAATAAAAAATATAACTTCCGCTAGAGCAATCACCTTCTCTCGCTCAATTAGTAATTCATTTCCTAGAACTTGAAATATGCATGTCAACCGATATTGTCACCCCAAAAAAACTACATGAAAGACGATAACAGAACAACGTTAGGAATGTTTACCTGAATACATTAAAGTGCCAGTTTGGAGTATTTCTGCACCATGCCGTCCCTGTGGAATAACGTCTTACAAGTTTATATCGGCTCTCTTATAATTGGTAAATGTATAAATATAAAGTGAATAAATATATTAGATCTCTCTCCGAATTAATGTTACGTTTGTGTCCGTAGGAATATTCCTGAACGCTCTCCCTTACGACAATGAGTTCGGGCCGGATTACGGCACCGAATGGATTACATTTATGGACGAGAATGGAACTACAAACATGTTGAATTTTTCAACGCTACCCACCGACGAACGCGGGCTATTGTTCGGAGAAGCTTATTTCTATTTATACACAAGGTAAACTACTGCACTAAGAATCAAGAGTTATTCACTATCGTATCAAATTTTAGGAAAGGTTCAATTAGAGATGATACCCGAAGATCGGGAAGGCTGGCGTATGCTCCACAGACAAGGGCCTTGCCCTTAAATTTGTGATGATGATGATGAGCCTCTTATCATATATTACTAGGCACTAGCATATATTTTTAAGTTTCATAAACATGTTACATGTACTACAATTTTTAGACAAAACGACATAGCGGAAGTTCTAGAGATTCCCGACGATGACACTGCCATTAAGAGCAGATATTTCAACTCCTCGAACGACCTCAAAATGGTCACTCACGGCTGGCTCAGTAAAGAAGGCACGGACTGGCTCCAAAACATGAAGAATGCGCTTCTTGACAACTACGACTTGAACGTCATAAATGTAGACTGGAGCGAGCTAGCTGACAATCCCATATATCCGTGGTCTGCATTTAGTACTCGATATGTAGGGAAAAGAGTGGCCAAATTGCTGGCAGCGCTTCGAAGAACTTACCAAATGGAAGACAGGAATGTACATCTCATCGGGCATTCCCTGGGTGCTCAGGTAATGGGCTATGCAGGGATGTTCTCAGACGCACGAGTAGACAGAATCACCGGTAAGATAAAATACTTTTCTATTAAGGACTTCATACGAGTTCACAACGGAATAAAAATAAAGTACCTACCTAGGTACTCAACTTTAAATGAACACCTAAGCTTAAAAATAAATCTTGTGAATTTTTGTAAGCTCTCAAAATATGATTAGGTACCTACTATCGCGGGTCTCAATAAAATAATCAAAGTAATAAAACCTAATCAAGTCCTGCTTGAATTCTAATTTTAGGGTTAGATCCAGCCAGGCCGTTATTCGAAATACCAAAAATGGGAAAAGACTACCGCTTGGACAAAACCGACGCTAAATTCGTAGACATAATCCATACTTGCGGAGGTATTTATGGATATCTGCACAGCTATGGTCATGCTGACTTCTACCCCAACGATGGCAGGCCTCGCCAGCCGGGCTGCGAGGGGCCCCAGGAAATGATCGGTGAGATGAGAGGATATATACACTTTGCACACTTCTAACCCCATCTAAGTTCTATGGCGAAACCAACAATATTCAATACATAAGAAAATATTATTTATCGAAAATATTTATTTTAAATCTCTACTTCATAGGTTTTAAATATGCAATCGCATCTGCGGTTAATGTTTTAAAAATCCTCTATTTTTCTGTCATACCTGGTTAGATGACAGTCGAATACCACGTACTGGACAATTAAATAATTAATTACTTACTTTATTTCTTTTTCAACGTTTTACATGAAACCGAATCATACGGATACCTAAATAGAATCAGAATCATCTCGACATCAATTTATTTTCGTAAGTATACATTATGCGACGGTGACTGCTTACAGTGCTTACCATCAAGCGTGCCATCTGCCTGTCATTTATTTGTATAAAAAAAACTTACATAAATACAAAAGAAAAACAATACTTACAATAGCTATATTTCAGAGGGCTGCAGTCACGGGCGTTCAACCGAGTACTTCAACGAGTCTATCAACTCGACTGGTTTCGTGTCGTATCCGTGCGACAGTTGGGATGAGTACAACCGGGGCGGCTGCAGAGCGCACCCCACCTTGATGGGCTTGCCTGCCTCCATGCAGAGAGAGGGGGACTTCTACCTCGACACTAACCCACAGGCTAGTTATGCGCGGGGATAGGGACCGTATGAGTTTCTATAGATAGCTAGATTGTGTAACTTAAGTACCTACATATTACTTAGGATAAAAACTAATAAGGCTAATGATACTAACATCTTAACAATCTACTATAAGCTGTTTAATTTTAGTCTGGAAAGGCCTTCTTTTGAAAGGAAACTATTTAAAGCAGCGAAAAAAAATAAAACTTAGTTCCTACAAGATATGCTATTTAGTACGATAGTATAGTGTAATCATAAATAAAATGCAGTAGGTATATATTTCATGGTGACTGTATTTTCATAATACATAGATCACATTTACAATATTTAGATATATTTTTCAGTGTGACAATAAATGTATTACATAATTTGATTTTACTATAGTTAAACAGTAGAAAGAAATAAAAAATACTACTTTCACTTCATTGAATTTATCAATTCCCATTCCATCAAATGCCTTCACCCACTCTGCCTTCTACTACAATTAATTTCGCCACGTAAGTATGACGTATAGTGTAAGAAAGTGTAAAATTATTTACTATACAGCCAAAAATGCTTACTTGAAAATTACTTATGCTTTTACTACTTTACAAGTGTACTGATAACTTAACGAGATTTAGTGGATCAATACCATAAACATGATTACAAAACTTTTACAAGTCATACAACTAAACTTGTTGGTATTGGTGTGCCATCAGTCTTGAAAAGATTACTTAAATTACCAGTAATAATGTTTGAGAGTACATTTGAAAAGTTGTTTCAGCTTACACTCGATCGCAGTGTAGCGCATGTTGTGAAGAACCTGGAACAATAAGTTTCAATTAAAATCTGGAACCTACAGACTTGACAATATTTTTAATAGTATTTCAATCAGATTAGAAAGTTTATGCATCAGTATGCTTCAGTCGGGAAAAGAAGACAAAATATAATGAATCATCATGTAAACATAGTATTTTTAGCACATGTGAAGAGGACAAGACCTGTTTTTTATTTTTTTAAGTCAAATAAATCTACTCACACGAAGTATAAAGGGGAAAAGGTAAATTTCGCCGCCGACGCAATGAACAGGACCGCGCTGCAGCCTTCCTCTGGATTCTGTAATACATACACCAATTATAAATAATACAGAAGGTAGCAACACGCGTTTTTCTTGGACAATATAAAGTGAATAAAAACACGCCGTTGAGAAATGAATTCATCGCTCGATCATTATTAGTATAATTTTATTAACCAAAAACAAGAAACAATGGTAAGAAC
The DNA here is from genome assembly GCA_964023185.1 of Macaria liturata. NCBI lineage: Eukaryota > Metazoa > Arthropoda > Insecta > Lepidoptera > Geometridae > Macaria > Macaria liturata. Next base: position 9,795,823 of record OZ026820.1, on the reverse strand, counting down.
TCTTAAGATTGATTGTACTAGGAAAAACTTTAAATTTTCTTAAGTGTGTGTTTTATTAATTATCAGATTAATAAGTTTAGTGTATCAGTCGGGAAAAGAAGACAAAAATAATGGAATCATCATGTGTGTGTATGTGTTTCATAGTCATTTTTAGTTATAAGTGAATCAATCAGGAATTTTTCTTACCTGGGAGAACTCCAGTCCTCATTTTTCGCCCATGATCGATACCTTCTTTATGATCCTGTAAAAATAAGACAAATTATTGTCTTTATTGTACGAAACTGACTTCTGATCTGTATAAAACAGAATTTTTATTTTTTTGCCAAAATAATAATTGCAGATTTTGCTTAACATGTTGTCAAATTACTGATAGGTGCTAAAGAGGTTTTTTAATATACAACTGTATTGTACAGCTAAGTAAATAAAAAATATATGATAAAGGAAATCAATTACGACCAGTAGTTAGTAAATTCAATTGCATAAGTATTATTGTCCTATACATTTTAGTATCAATAATTTTGAATGGGTTATTTTTTAATAACTGATCAGTTTTTTTTTTAATCAGTTATTTTTTTTATAATAATATTCTCGTAGTACTGGTTATGGTAATAAAACAATAACGAACCTTCCATCATGGTCGCAGCGTGCGCCTAGCTGAATACCGTCACCTGCGAACATTACACTATTATTACAAGAGGAAGACAACGAATATGTTACCCGCATGTTCCTTACGTCTGATTTTATTACATCAAATAAAGAAATTGTTGATAAAATTATCTCATTCTAGTGTGAAATTTAAACACAATATGTAACTTATTCTTGAATCAGATTTTATTAAGCATGACAAGACACTAAAAAATCAGACACATGGAAAAGGGGTTTGATTTAATTTATTAAAGATAGTCTTGTTTAAAAAAAACAAGTTAAGTTTTTAATAATGAATTGACTGAGGGACATTCAGGTTGCTTTCTTTGAGCTATTTATATCTTGTTTAATCATACAAAATAAGACAAATTTTGAACAATATGTTTATATTATAATCAATCACTAGAAAATACGGTATCAGGTACAGTTAGATAGTGCATAAAAATATTTCCTGTAACAGTAGTTGAACGGAAATACATAAGCATTAACCCTGCTTAAAAACTTTGTAGTAAGTATGTAGATTTTAGTTCAGTTAAGAAACTTTCTACGACATCTGGGGATATATTTGAAGCCTCTGTAGAAACTATTAATATTCTGGATAACAAAACTACAAAGGAAAATTTAGTCAATCTTACATATTGTTTTTTTTTTATTTATTAATAGGTCCTACACCTGTTATTATATCCTATAATATAGTTATGCCCAGGATACTAGAAGATCATTACTTAGGATAGACAAGAACTGATGGAGGGTAGTAAGCCATGGGCTTTTAATAGATAGATAGATAAAAGGTAGGTATACAAAACGCATAATTGAAATTTTCTAGTACTTAATTTTAAATTAGTAAATGCCCGTGAGCTCGCCCACTTTAGGGATATTACTAGCCTATAAGTAACTTTCAGGACCCTTTACTATATCCATACCTACCCAAAAAAGCAGTGCTCCGTTTGGCGTGTAAAGGAACATATGTCAACAAACATATTGTTCACTATAACAACCTGCACAGCGGCGACACTCGCACAAACTACTTCCTTTCCTAAAAATTCCTTATGCCCGGGATACACGAGGCTAGTTTTTCAAGCTAGGATAGCAAGCTAGTTCTCTTTGAAACTGTCTTGGCTAGCTGACCTGGCTTGGAATATGCTAGTTCTGTTCACATGAGGCTTAATTATTTTAAGCTAGTATTATTGCTGTGACCACACGTCCAAAATGAACTATGAAGCTAGTAGACAAGCCAGGATAGTAAAATCAGTGGCGGGGGGCGCTACTAGCCTAAAAACCCTATTTAAAACTGTCCTGGCTTGTCAACTAGCTTACTAGCTTATAAATGAAGCTAGTTTTGTCTACACGAAGCCAGAAGTACTAGCTTGCTAGCTTACTGACACTAGCTTGCTATCCTAGCTTGAAAAACTAAGCCTCGTGTATCCCGGGTCTTACACTAACTTGTATTATGTTGACTAGTAAAATTACAATAAAAGTCACACAGAATATGATTCAAAATATTGTCAAAAAAAATCTGACAAGAAAACTACATTACGGGCCTGTAAAACTATTTAACTAGTTTTTTTATAATAATTAGCCATAGTTATTAATAACTTACTAAATTAAAAAAGCAACTATCGTAGACCCTCAAGATGTCGTAGAAATTAATAGAAATATATTTTAGAGTAGAAGTATTCGTTAAGGGTATATCAATAATATTGTTGTCAATTTCTTAGAAAAGTAAGATTTGTGCTTGGAATAGTTTTTAGTTATGTTACCAATACGTAGGTTATAAATTCGATTCCTTGCACAGTCAGATTTATATGTAATATAGGTAATTGTGTGAATTTGTGTGGTAGGCCATAGGCTGCTACTATAATAACTGACGTAATCCAGTCTCAGACATAGCCAGATTTTAGAAAGGCTAAGTCTAAGTTTATCATCTGAAACGTTTTGTAATATTATCAATTTATTTTGACAACTTACCACTCCAAGTCGTCGCCGAATAGTATTATAAAATCTCCTCGAGGACAACAAATGGTGTTGGACCATGAGTCCATAAAACGTCACAGCATTTTGCGACTTTAATCGGAATTGTAGCTAAACATCTCCAGATTTCTTCAAAGGCTCGACCTTCGCAACTCATATTTTTTTCGACAATAGAAAAAAATTGCATCGATGTAGATTGTGATCTAGATTTTTAAATAAAAACAATATCAAATAGGAATGATGATAATTAAGTCTGTTTATTACAGACAGTAAATTGTACAGGACAAGTTTCTTGCAAAAATGTGAACAACAAGCATTGGATTCGCCAAACCCAATTTTCGGCAGCTTGTGTCAGTATTTAGTTTTAGCAATGCAGCTGGAAAGCGGATAGAAGCCGTTAAAATGCCGTTAAAAACCAATATTTTCAGATAAGATTACGAGTGATCTTGTGGAACAATATACTTCCGTAGGGCGCTTTGACGGCAATTGCTTGAATCGATCAAATGTTTCGATACTATTAATCAAATTTATTAACGTCTCTTTGGTACACGACTAGGGTCTAGAGTCGCCGTGCACTTCGACTGGGTCGTCTGACAATGAAATAGATTCATACATTTTAAGTAGACAAAAACACGTAGACAACACGCTGGAAGAAACCTGTATAAATATAATAAAATAATGCCGTAAATTCATGAGGGTGATGATAGAAATTAGATGATTATAAAAATATGATATTAAGCATGCAAGATGAAAAGAATAAGGATGTATACGATGCATGCAGGATATTGATCCTCTAATGATACAAATATATCACAATAATAACGTTAATGTATAATATACAAGCAAAATTTCATCCAACGCTAAAACATAATAGTAAATATGTATAATAATAAAATGTGTCAATGGTTTGATGGGGTCGATTACTAATACAACCATATAAAATAAATGATGAACAGATTTTAGAATCCATCGGCCATGTTAACTTGTAACAAGCAAAAATAGGAAATTGAAATAGGGTTTCTGTACACATGTACTATTTCATAGATAAAGTTATTTAAAACAACTGACCAAAGTCGTCGGTTTAAGTTTATTTATTTGAAAGCTCAAATAAATAAACTAAAGTCGTCGGTATATTTGGTGGGATACAGCTAAACACGCTTATGAACAAAAAATTAAATGATTATGTTTTATACTTTACAGAGAGCTGCCATATACGCGTAATCTCATTTATAACTACTAGTATTAATGTACGTTTTCACTGATAGCAAAATTCAACTTTGAATAAATGAATGGCATGAAATATTGCGTGGTCATGAAACTATTCTTACATTTTCAGCAAAATATAATATAAACGGAATGTTAACAGAAAATTTAATGTTTCTAGAAATGTTATTTCTTTTATACATTAGAGTTATAAGAAAATATGTCAAGTTAATTACCTCCTGCCAGTGGAATGGATGTAGATCCAAGTAGACTAAGCTTGTGCGTCGACTAGTACAATTAAATCTTTGTAGCATGATAAAACTGATACTGTTGATGTGATCGTCCAAATTGCGAAACAATGCTATAGAAAAAGTAGCTTACATTGTATCAATAAGCTATTTTTTATAATAGTGCTGTTGTCTTCACAACTGTGCCGCAGCTGAAGTATTACTACAACACTAGGGACATATAGTCATCCGTGTATACATTTTCTGAATGAACTTCCCTCAACGGGCAGTCTGTAACGACTGTTTGACGCCATGTTTGTACCAAGGTTCAATAGTAGATAGAAATATATATTTATTCGACGGAAGTATAAAAACAATTACATCCTTCGTTGCAAAATATGGGCTTGTATGTAGCAAAGCGAATAGTTTTTTTTTCTATTAAATTGGCATCAATAAAGTCCAGTTCGGGGCCAACTGCTATGTACTTTAGTTTGAAATCGGATAGCACTATATACGACACATAGTTTACTATTAATACATTTACCGTGGTTAGTGTTGATAATCTCCAGATTATGCATGGGCCGGAATACAAACATCTTACCAATTTTTTGAAGTCACAACATATTTTCGAGCGTATTTTTACCAATAAGAATTAGTAGGACACAAAAACGAATACACTTTTATATATACGCTGACTTGTCAGATTAATCCATTGTTTGAAATGTGGAATTCCCGAATGTAATATCGCCAAATCCAAATTGGGTGATCTAAATGACAATATAATTTATGAGTAAGGCTGAACAACAAGCTCAAACTTTTAAAAATAACTGCAAATGTTTAATAAATTTCAAAATGGTAGGATTGATTTCAGTATATTATAATGTTGTTAAGCCTGAAAAAACATGAATATGTAGGTCTAAGACTTGTCATAAATTACCTACATGTAAAAAACATGTATTACTTATTGAATCATCTGGGCACACGCCAGTGCGCCGCCAAGTATTCAGATGATTTATTCAATTTTTTTTTATTCAGCGTATTTAAAAAAAAACAGAAAACGGTACATTATTTATGCAACGCCACATTTTCAAAGCCGATTTCGCAGTATAATGTGACAGCAAGAGAATATGTTGGCAATCACAAAAAATAAAATCATCAAAGTATAACGCTGAAATTATTATAAATTTATCAAAAAATTAAGTTAAAAAAAATTAATCATTTAATTTGTCAAGTTATGTAATAATTATATGTGTAAGTCTCGGAATAAGGACTAAAACAGTGTAAGATATAATATAAGTATTTCTAAAATGGCCGTCTGTTAAATTTCATTGTGTGCCACATAGTACCGTCAAATATATGTACTTTTTTAAACGTTGTTATACTATTTTTGCTACTAAATAAAAGGAAAACTAATTTTATTCAAATAATAATCATTATTCAATACAAACTAATTTATTACTTAAGATGTTTTATTTTATAAATTTGTAAATAAAATTATTACACTAGAAATTATATACACTCACACTCATTCACCATAGATCCACAACTACGTGTTTCACTTCTCCCATGAAATCAAGACAATACTTTCTCACAAATATTTATGCACGTTACAAATCTATAACTATAAAGATCACTTATGAATATTATTTTTATAATGTATGCTACTACATAAATCTAAATCTTGCCAAATATTGCGCACAATTATAATAAGAATCTGTCATACTGCTCACGATATCGAATACTTGCACTCAAAATATGAGAGATATGGTAGCTTTGTCCGTAAAGATATAGAACTTATACCAAAAATACCTAGTGATGGTGCGTCAACTATAAGTCTATAACATATGAAATTATTTAATAAATGTGATGTACATCGAATGAATAATTCAAATGTACTTAACAATAAAATATTCATTTAAATTCTACGTGTACTCAAGCCTATCATTCACTCATATCACACAATCACAAAGAAAAATCACATTCACACACAGATAATCTCTTGACGATTTTCCGTTTATCCATACAGTAACTTTTTTTAATATTCTAGAGATACAATTTAAATGTGTAGCTCGCAGATGAGCCTGCAGCTAGAACAAACATGAGTACATGGTTTAGTTTGTATTGTACCATATAATAAGGAATGCTCTCAAATTTATTTAGTAATTCATGAAGGGATGGCACTAATGCAAGGTATCCCTTTAATGTTTACTAGCGGAAGACTCATAGCTGCGAGTTGGTGGTGGTGGTGGTTCTGTCTGAGCACCACTGGAGAGGGTTTAGTATCGACGGCGTTTATTGGGGTAATCGTCCATGGAGCGCGGGCCTTCCCACCCTCGGCCCTGGGGCATGTCGTCATAGTTACCGCGTTGCATGTCGAACTGCTCCCTGAAGCCTCCATCCTAATAAACGAATTACAAAAACTTTCCAATATTTTTCAATCTACAGCAACAAAGAAACAGTATACAGTAACAGCTATTATAATAAAATAACTCACAACAGCAATTTAGTACACCGAGCACAAGTGAATACCGACTCGGCGAAGAGAATAGTCGTCGGAACTTATTAATTTCGTTGCCATTTTCGCGGAATTGTTAATTTAGATGCTTCTATGACAGCTTTAATAGTAGCTAGAAAATTAAGTTTAGACAATGCTTTTCTAATATTAATAAATTCAGAGAGTAGTGTATTTTTTTCATAAGAATTTAGATGTCTTTGTCTCCAATCTCATTAGAGGATACCTTTATGATAATGATATATTTTTATACAATGTTGGCTACATAAATTATTAACCCTATTATGTGGTTATTGCTTTATTAAACAGTAGTGTAAAGTCAAACAAATATTGTATCAAACTTATTCAAGTGAAATGAATGGATAAAACCATAACCGAGATTGTTGATAAAGATCACAAATATACGCTTAAAAAAGATAATTTTCGTGGGTTATCTTTGCATAAAATGACACACCTGGTGTATACAAGTAAAGGAGGTATGTAGTTCTTATTGGATTATATTATTTTTCCAGCATATAAAAGTAGAAAACGCTTATTCCAGGATAAACTCGTGAATTTCCACATTCAACTTGATAGCTGCAACTTTGATGAAATATTGTCTTCAGCATAATGGACGATTTTTAATGCAGATCATACTACCTTTGCATAGTCAATTGTCTTAATATATATGGTATTTTAATTAATAACACGATCCTCGTTGGTAACACATAGTGAAACATCACCAATTAAATTTATATTAATACTTAGGTTGAGCGCTATCATTTGTGACAAAGTTTATTGTGTTACATTACATGTCTGTAGGGACAGAAAGACATGTAAACTTTTCACACCATCAGTAGGTAATATCATTTACAAACGATATCTTTTATCCTCTGCTAATATAACATGGAGAAACGTTCTTCCACTAAATTTCACTGAAAAGATCGATGAATTGAATTGCTCTCACACTAGGCATCTTCTTATTTTGCAACTTTTTTAATTAACGACGAATGGGTGGTTTGATAGAAGCCTTATTATCCTGCCATGGTAACATCTACATAATAACCAAGGGTGTAACAATTTATGGCGGTGTAAAAGCAGACTCGACACTTAAAAATAATATACTAAGTCAGCCACAACACGATTTAGTGCATTTCAGTAGAGCAGAATAGATTTCTGGAAAGCCAGGTCAGCCAGGTAGCTTCTTGTGATTTCACTTTGATGGATTTATCAAAGCGCAATGCGGTTCTGATCGATGTATCACCGCCTTAACAAACATGTTATGAAATGAATTCTTCTTTATTGTTACACTCATATTCAATTGCAATAATTATTTTATAACGATTAAATATATATTCTCTTATGGATACCGCGATAGGCGGACAAATGGGTTCATAATAATAAAATTACTATATAGTATTCCGAACTCATCATATCAATGCATAATTATAATTTCACACTGGTTTTACCAGGTACCCAAGTTCAAGTTAAAAGTGGTAGTAGGTATGTATGCCATAGAACACAACTAGATTAACAATCCGTCTTCATAAGCAACGAAAGAATAAGTCATATAATATTATAACACAGCATGCTCATTGTTCTATTTTAGTTTATGATGTCTTTATATAACATCAGATGTTTCAATAAAATGAAGCACAAGTTTCGATGTCTAAATATTTTCAGCTAAGGATCTCCCTTCATATTCAATGTATGCTCATCAGAGGTCAGAACTAAAATCTTTGTACCTATTTTTCCGTGGGGTGTGTAATGACTTTGACTTTTTTTTGTATTGACTCTTTCAGTTGAGTTGTATGCCATGAAAATCCTTGGTTGGTTAGCAAAAAGCACACTCTCATCACTACGCCACACACATAAAGGGTGTACTCAGTTATAATTGTCGCTCTGTTTATATTCCGATGTATACTGTAATTTGGTAAATTCCTGATGATGCAGCAGATACGAGATGATATTGTGTACAAATTGTTTCTATAATAACTATGGATGTTTAGACAGTTGTCTAAAATGTATAGTAATCGCAAAACTTCTAGTCCGATCTGAAGTTGCATCATAGCGGCCCGCGCATGTACAGTCAAGTGCTACAATAGTATGTACGAATTATATTTTTACCCGAATTTTAATTAAAGGATTGGGTACATGCTTTTGGAAATATTATTACTAAATATATTATTATTATAAATAAAAAAAATAAGTATATGATTAAAATAACAATTTAACAAGAAATATTATTTTAATCCTTATGGTGCAAAGATTGCTGCCACCTTTACAAATAACAAAAACAGTAACAAGAAACAATAACAAAATAACACGAAATGAAAATTCAACAAAAACACTGTTTGTTACAGTTATTATAACAAAAATATCGCGCTGACTGTACTCGGTGGGTGGAGCTAGCGAACGTGACAACCACACACAGAGAAGGAAAAAACGCTATTACGCTGTGATTTGTCAAGGACGGTCACGTGGCATATACCCCGCTAGGGGAGCACCGCTGATACCTATTTTTTGCCTTCTGCGCAGGTTCTTCTGCCTCGTGTTCAGATCGGACTAGATGTTTTGCGTTTACTATAAGATCTGATAGCTTTGTACCGGTTGTACCAAATTAGATGAAACTCTCATGTATAAAAAAGAAACTAGATCAATTATTTTGGAAGCCACAGACAGAGCAAACATACAAACAGATACACAGACATGTCTAACGTATAATAATCCTCTTTTTAGGTGATTTAAAATGACCCCACTGGTTAAACTAATATTTTCTGTAATACATTATTATTGTTGTGTGTAGCATTTAATAAATGGTAATAAATCTGTAAATTGTTTGAAACCTGATATATGTTACCTCTAAAATTACAATTTACATCAAACCCAGAGTATAACCTTACATGAATTTTACACCATGTATAAATAAATGCTTTGCTCTGGATCAGTAAAGAAAGTAATAAGATGAATTTATTCATCAAATGTGCTAATATGGCGTAATAAATTTGTCTCTAGAAGATATTTTTAATTCTGACCAATGACATGTAGATTTTTATTTTCTTTTATATGGCTAAAAGTAAAATGATATTTCATGTTAAGACATGTGATAACGTACATTTTTCGTAAGTACTCAGACATCAAATGTAGAACAGAATTAAGATTAAATTTCAAATATGTGCTGCCTCAATAGTAAGTACATTCTCAGTAAGAAATCATCTTCTCAATAAAGAGCTGTAAGTTCAGGTAATTTCAAGAACAAATAATATAGCGAGTGTATGCCATAAGAATAGTTTGTTACAATAATTCTGAAGGCACACACTCATGTGTACAAGCAGATCACTTACCATCGGTGACTGCTGGTCAAACATGCCTTGTTCTTGACGGTCCAGCATGGAGTTCAAGCGCTGAGCCTGTAAACCAAATTACATATTAATAATAATGCAATCAAATATGTATAGGATCTGATTCTTTTCTATACAAATAATGGTGGCCACACATGGTTGACAAAGAAATAGCAGTTTCAAATTACTACCCATTGCATGGCATGTGTTAACCTAACATTATTCAGGCCGCGTCGACTGTAACGCGAAGGACTCACGAAGCGTTTTTTACCCGCGCCCGCCGCGGTGGCGGAATCGAGTTTCATTTTCAAAACTCACGAGATCGGAGTTTTGTGCGATCCTAAGGCGAGGCCTAAGGTTAGGCAGTAAGCTTGGCTAGCTCCGTGCTATCTGGTAGTGGTACCTGCACGAAGAGCGTGTTCTCCTGCTGGCGGCGGCGCAGCTCGTCGTCCTGGTGGCGCATGCGCTCCGCGAGCTCCTCCTCCTGGCGCAGCAGCTGCGCGCGCTCCTGCTCGCGGCGCGTGTCGGCGGCGCGCTCCGCCATCTCCCAGCTGCGCTTCTGGCGCTCGCGGTCCTGCTCGCGCGCCCGCAGCTGCTCGCGCAGCAGCTCCGTCTCGTGCTCGTACCTGATAGATACACCATACAAATACATATATATCTAGTTACACTTTCAATAATCCCCCTTTTTCGGAAAAACATTCTATTAACTCTTGAATTACTTATGAAACATGTGGAAAACACACATATTCAGACAATTATTACTTTGAAAAGAAAGTCAACAATATACTTATACAAACTAACTTTACATGGTAGTACTCGTTACTTACTTGGCATACTCCATCTGTGCTTCCAGTTTCTCTTCCTCAGCAGCTAGCTCTTTCTTGAGTGCCTCTTCCTTCTGGCGATGCAGCTCGTGCAGCTGCTTCCACCTGGTTCCATACTCATGTTCAAAGCTGCCTGACTCGGAAAATCTGGGCCCAATCTATGATAAAAAGAAATAACATTTAGTTAATAACCAAATTAATTTCATTGGTAAAGTGAAATACACATCACTGATAAGACATTTTTACCTCTCTGGCTTTCATGTATTCCGGGTGCTTCTTAGGAATGTTCTTCTCTGGGTAGCCGTCAAACTCATCTGGCTCCTCGAAGCTCTCCACAATAACTGGCCGCAGGGATCTAAAAAATAATCATGAACAGAAATAAAAATCACTCTTTTTTAATTAAATTTAAAGAGTGAGATATATCTCACTCTCTCACTCTTTTAGTAAGAGACACTTACGAAGTCAAAAAGAAACATTTCTCGGTACAGTTCCGGATGGCTGCCAGAGCGCTGGGCTTGCGTGAATACTCAATAATACCCTCTCCGAGAGGTTTCCCTCTCTCATCCACCCTCACGTAAGCTCTCTCAATTTTGCCAAAGATCTCGAAAGCGCGGTACAGAAGCTCATTAGAGACGAAAGGCGGCAAGTTCTTGATGCGTATGGCGCAGTTGTGTGGCGCGAAGCGAACTCGCAGTGTTCTTCCATTTCTCATCTTGCCATCCAATTCACGCTTCGCTCTTTCAGCATTTACTCTGTAATCCTGTGAACATCAAATAAATTGTTACCATTTGTACAAAATAAACAATCCTATTTCATTAATAAACATGTAATAGATTGTTAAACTTACCATTTTGATAAACCCAAAGTTCTTCTCCTTGTTTACAAACAGCTCTGCACTCTCTCCAAACTGTGAGAACAAGGTCTGGATCTCATCCTCCGTGACATCATTGGTCAAGTTGCCGATGTACAATCTGCTCCTACCATTGAACTTCACTTCAGGCTGCTCAATTGCAGGAAGGTCAATCAATGGGCCCATCAGATCCTTCAGCTTGTTAGCCAGCATGTGCTCCTGAAAATAAAAAAAAATAAAATAAATAAAAATCTTTTTATTTGAAACCATTAAAATGTTTTACAGTGTTAGCTTAATCTATGACTAATTCTTACATTATAGCTATAAGTTTTCCTTAATTATTAAGCTTTCTATGCAGACCTGCATATCTAAACTAAGCAGGAGCTTGTATTTTAGATATACATGTTCCCCATTTGTAGTGATACAAAAATAAACCTATAATTTGTTGATCTTTATCTACTTAGTAATGAGATGTTTTTTTTTTTAATTTTACAAATAATTTTTAGAAAATATTGATGATACAATATATGAAAATGAAATAAACGAAAAACCTGAAATAAACATTGTAAACAGTGTATCAATTGTCACCCTAGAAGTTTTGTTCTAAAATATTACTTATATTGTTATGACAAATAATTAAATCCAAGTGTCTTACCTCCCTAGGCATGCCATCCTTGGGTCCCCCAGGGCCTCCGCGGCCACCCCTCTGGTTCCTAGGTGGGCCCCCTTGTCCACCCCCCTGCCCTCCCTGTACTCCCGGGCCGCCACCTCCTTGCTTGTTAAACTTGTTGCCCTGATTGAATCCTCCACCTTGGTTGAACCGACCACCTTCCTGGTTGTTGAACGGTTTGTTTCCACCATCTTGATTGTTGAATCCACCTTGTTTGTTGAATGGCTTGTTCCCACCATCCTGGTTGTTGAATCCACCTTGTTTGTTGAATGGCTTGTTCCCACCATCCTGGTTGTTGAATCCACCTTGCTTGTTGGCTCCTTGCCAACCACCCTTGTTTCCTTGGAAGTTTCCATTTATGTTCTGTAATTGATTAAATTCTTATACTATGCAAACTCATATTAACAAATTATTATCTACCTATCTCAGAAATAGACATTTATTAATTTTTTTTATTTGATTTTTCATACCTAGTACCTATATTCACTCACACGCACACACAGACACACCTCATACACACACACACACACAAAAACACACACGTCATCAGTTGTTTTTAGTTAAAATCTATTTTTGTAAAATTATTCAACTATTAGGAACCAAAACCGTAGCTGCATATTTAAATCATACTATTTAAAAGCACCTGTGGCTGCTGCGATACAGGGGTACCTAGTGCAGTAGCCACTGGTAACTCTACATTAAGGTCAATTGAAATAAAATTTAAAACTGTTAATTAAGTTATCTTTAAGGTAAGAAATAAATAAATTCTAAAAAATTCTAATTCATAGCTTACCTTTTGCGGCTGGGGCTGAAGATTGCTCACTGACATCAATGGCTTGGGCTCATTGGCTGCCTTATCAACCTTGTCCTGAGAGGCTGGTTTGGGTGGAGTAGTCTGTGCTGGTTTAGCTTGCTGTGCCTGAGGAGGAGCGTCAGGCTTCTGCTGTTGAGCTGGTTTAGGCGCCTGTTGCGGGGCTTGTTGAGCCTGAGCGGGCTTGTTCTGTGGTTGCTGTGCAGGCTTGTTTTGCTGCTGCTGCTGCTGTTGCTGTTGCGGCGCTGGCTTGTTCGGGGCAGCATTCTGTTGCGGAGCCGCCGGAGTGTTTTGCTGGGCGGGCTTTACCGCAGCAGGTGAAGTTTTTGGTTGCTAAATAATTGAATAAAGCATTTAGATATAAAGTTTCATACTAATTCTTACTAACCAAATACTTTAAACAGCATTTGAAAGGATTGATAGGTGGGTCAGCTAACTGTACTCATGAGACACCACGCAATAACAAGATGGCGGTCCATGACGATGCCTAGTTATTTTAGCATATTTCTGAGTTGTAATATGTTATGTACTAAATAGAATGAATCCATCAAATACTAAGACGCTTTGCAATTGATAATAAATATTATATTGAATCATTTATCAACACTTACTTCGTTAGGCCGTTGACCTCCTTGCCCCTGATTCTTTTGCTGATTATTTTGGTTGTTGTAGTTCTGGTTATTGTGCTCAAATCGAGAATTGCGGAAACCACCACGGTTGTTTCCGCGGCGACCTCCTTGCCGCTGGGGTTGTGGAGGACCTCCAAACCCTCTGTTACCACCAAATTGATTCATGGCATACATTTGCATTCTGGAACCAAAATTTAACTTTGATGGGAACGATCCATGAAGTTCAAAGCATTCAAAATACAATCAAAACAAAAGTATTATTAACTCACCAATTAAATAATTTTCACACTCAAACACACTTTTCACAATTTTTTAACTAATTAATTTACTACGAGCGTGAGTGCGTCACTAGCGACAACGATCGCGCGCGTAGCGTAGCGTAATGGCGACAATGGCGTCTACAAAATGGCTGCACCGCCGTTTCCTGTATGTTTGTTATGTTCTGTTTCCGTTTGTTATGTATATTGTTCGTTCTTTCGTTCATTTCTCAGTGCTGCCAAAATAATAAAAAATCCATAGTGATGTCTTGAAATCTGACATCTGATATGAAATCGATCGATTACCGATTTTGAACATGCTTTCAGAAAAAAACTGCATGTGTATGAATTTCATTAAAAACATTCAAAATGTATGTCAACGTCTATAATCAGCTGGCAATTATTTTTTGTGATTTGATTTGTCATTTTCATCTTCGACCTATGTTCGTTTAATTTGATTTACTTTTTCTGTTCTAAATGTTTGATAATAATGATTGAGTCAAGTGAACATGAGAATGTGGAGTCTGAAACGGTTTCAGAAAATACTGACATCAAATATCCGATGTTATCCTTTGAAAAACAAATATTCGTAGATGTTTTTGATAAGGATGCACTAACAATACTGGCCAAGTAAGTTAACTTTAACCTATGTATTTTATTGCCCTGATTACTAAATAATTGTATTGTATAACCCGGCTTCCACTCGTCTTATGATCTCACCCCCAAAGAACAAAAGTCCAAATATTTATTCTTATTTACCTAACTTTTATTATGCCTCCAAAATTAATAATATTCCAAACTATGTTTCTTCTGTTAACAGGGGTATAAACTACAACACAATTCTGTCAAATTTGCTGTGGGTATTTAAGGACCCTGCACACTTGGTGCTTGTTATAAACAGCAGCGACCATGAAGAAAAATACTTTACGGAGAAGTTTAAACTCACTGCATTGCCTAATACTGGTCAAGAGAGGTATTTGTTTACATTAAATTCTTTTCCTTCACACTTTTCCCACTTCAATAAAAAAATAATATTATAATTGTAATGTTCCAGAGAAAAAGCATACTTAGAAGGAGGCATACATTTTGTGTCTACCCGCATCTTGGTGGTGGATCTACTAAAGAAAAGGCTCTCAATATCCCACATCACTGGCATCATAGTCCTCAGGGCTCACACAGTGCTGGAGTCTTGTCAGGAGGCATTTGCCTTAAGACTGTATAGGCAACAAAATAAGGTATTTTATTTCATTCTGTCAGATTATACATACATATTACACATAGAATATAAGGCAAAGATAAAACACTAAAAGGAGTACTCTTATCGGGAGTGTCAAATATTCTTTATTGTACACCATAATTAAATACAATTTACAAGAAAAATTGTATCTTCTAGAATGGGTAATTGAGTGACCTTATCACTAAAGTGATCTTCTCCAGACAACCTAGTTTTGACAACTGTGGAAGTCACTAATAGTATAATATATAACAAATAGAACATCTATAGCAATTATTTACAAACAAGCCTACACTTGTAGGTAACTAACACAGAGAATTTAAAGGGCATCAGCTTAATTCTCCTATCTTTTAAAATTCTCCATGCTGTACTGTTATCATTGGTGAACCAGAGAATAATGTGACAATAAAATATTTTTATGACTTGTTTAAACCTTGGCAACAACTAGGTACATGGATTTATAGTGCTTACTATGTTTGTTGATTTCTAAAAATGTCTTTGTTATTTTTCAGACTGGCTTCATAAAAGCATTCTCCAACTCTCCAATATCTTTCACATTTGGCTACAATCAAGTGGAGAAAATTATGAGAGCATTATTTGTCACAGAATTATTTCTATGGCCAAGGTATGTATGTTGTAAATACTCTACTAAATTATGTATGTTTAAAAGGATTTTAATGTTCTCATTCAAATAAAGATATTGCCCATGTCCCTCAGTCATGAGGAAATACGACTCAAGAGAGGAAGTTCGCTCTAGCACTATTCCTCCATCCTTCAGAATATACCACATTACCATTATTTTATGTAAATTACCTATTTGCTCATTTACATGCAAATAAAACATGATAATAATATTTGAACAGGTTAGGTATGCAATTACAGAATTAAATCCCCCCATACCTTACTAATATTATAAAAGTGAAATGAGTTCTTTATTCACCCACAAATGACTGAATCAATTTGAATGAAATTTGGTACTTATAGAAGATTAGATCGAGATTTACTATTCATGAGTAATTCTTATCCTCATTTAACAATGGTAATGGTTATCCAATATGTTTATTACAGATTCCACGGCATCATAATCAAAAGCTTGAAAAGTCGTCAGGCGCAAGTAGAGGAACTGCATATACCACTCACTGTAAACATGAACCACATACAAACATGTTTGTTGGATATCATGAACTACTCGGTCAAGCAGCTCAAGAGCGTTAACAGGACTCTGGATATGCAGGTAGTTAGGTTTTTTTTTATCATACCAATGTTTTATTATAGTGTGTCACCTGAAAACCCCAACATCCTCGGTAGGACTAGGTAGCAAATATTATTTAAAGCAGACCTTTTTACTATTTAAATGTTAACGAAAATATATTTAAATCAAATAATAATTTATTTCCGGCCAGTTTCTTATAAACCACTGTCTCTCAAACATTCTCTCAGTAAATGAATAAGTATTCCGGAATAATTCACACAGCACCCTCTAGCCCCATAGTCGGCAAACGCTTGTATTATGGGTGCCAGTACTAGACAATGGATACAATACTTAACAATCTGAATATTGGATTTGTTTTCTTCGATGGTATATTTTTTTTTATGATATTAATCCTGATTTATACTTCATTATATATTCATTTATTTGGTTCATCCAGGAGATAACAACAGAGAACTGCATAACTAAGAAGTTCCACAAGATCCTGCAGTCGCAGCTGGACTGCGTGTGGCACCAGCTCAGCACCAGGACCAAGGAGTACATACAGGACCTCAAGATACTGAGGAGCTTGATCATGTGAGTATCAATACTTTATTTTTTTATACTGCACAGACAGGTAGTTCACCACTAAGTCTTATGAAGCGATACCCGAACTAGCCAAGACTGTGACCTAACGTATACATATTACTACAGTATTAGAACTGACTCTCAAACGCAGCTGTCGGAACAACTCAACACCATTGAGTGCTTGGCTATTGCTAAGCATTCAGTTGATCGTAGCAGAGTGGTAAGCGTCCTCGCGTAGCTTGAATAATACAGGTTGGAATTCCGCCTGTTGGGACTTTGTAATTTCTCATAAATTTTTAACCAACTTAAACTAAAGAAAAGGTTTTCAACGTAACTGAATGTTTTATAACCATCGACACTGGTTACGGCCACTCATACAATGAAACTAACTAAAAAAAACTTTTTTAACCTGAGAACATGGAGTTTCATCAAAACCAGATCTGTTGTTTTTAACCGGTTAAAAAAAAACAGACTCAATTCGATAACAACGGGACATTGTTATGTTTTAAATCATGTTTGAGCACTGTAAAAAGCATTAAAATCTGTTAAATTTTAAAAAACGCCACTTGTGTCATTTCAGAAACCTCATCCACGACGATGCAGTGTCGTTCTACGCGCTAGTGAGCAAATACAGAACCACTGAATATGCGCAAATAAACTCTGGATGGATCCTGCTGCAGTCAGCGGAGCAGCTGTTCAGGATAGCCAAGTCTAGGGTGTTTAATTCTAAAAATGGTTAGCACATTTTTTTTTAATCTATTACAATTTCTAACATTATAGCTACAAGTTTTTCCTAAATAGAAAGCTATCTATGCAGACCTGCATATGTAAACTAAGCAGGAGCTTGTATTTTAGATATACTTGTTCCCCATTTGTAGTGATACAAAATTAAACCTATTATTTGTTGATCTTTATCTACTTAGTAATTAGATGTTTTGATTTTAATTTTACAATTTTTTTTTTGTTTAATATATTTTGGAGGTTCTAAAACTCTGTCACTGGAGTTAGCTAGTCCCCTATGAACTTACATGTACCAAGGTACTTTCTATTACGTGCCTGACTATCATGGTACCAATGGTCTGTTCCGGCAGCTTCGATTAAGAGCCTCTTACGTTAAAACATAGCATGATAAATGGTATAATGATTTTTTAAATCTACGAATAATTGTATTCGTACGATTGGTATATAATGCAAAAAAACATCACGATTTTTATTCAATAATCTCAAGGTCTCTTTCTTGCTCACAGAATTCGACCCGGAACCGTCGCCTAAATGGAAATGTCTCAACGGCCTTCTCACAACCGAGATACCAGAGGAAGTAAAAAAGAAAAAAGATGGCAGTCTGGCGAACACAAAGATCCTCATACTCTGCCAAGACAACAGAACGTGTTCTCAACTTAACCACTACCTAACCATGGGCCCCAATAAATACTTATTCTACACAGCTTTTAGAAGAGATTTAACTATAAACACAGTGTCTTCCAACTATACTAGCTTTAAAGAGACCATGCCTTTAGAAAAAGACAAAGAAAAAGAACACAAGACCAAAGCAAAAGACAAAAAGGTTGAAGATAAAAATGAAACGGAAAGTGATACGAAAATCCTGGAAGATAACTGCGATGATGAATTCGATCTGGATGGCGACACTAAATCTAACTACATGCTGACGTTAACTCAGGTCGTGTCTCAGAGCACCAGCAAAAAGAAGAAGACGAAAAAAGAGGAACAGAATGATAGTTTGTTCGAACCTTTATCTCAAGTGAGTTGTTTAGTTTGTATCGATTTAATTGCATTGTTCATGACAAGCGATAATTGTGTGTGTAAGTTTGTTTTATTTTCACGCTCAAACGTGTGAACCGATTTAGATCAAAATTTAGTATGTCAGATAGATTAGACACTGGTTATTTTTGTCTCAGACCTCGGATTAACAAGAAAAATACGGTTTATGGTGAAGTGAGTTGGTTGGTTTGATTGTTCCTCGTTCACGCTTCGACGTGTTCGAAATAAACGTGTGTTTCTTACCGTTAATTTTGAAATAAATATTGAGTCCACTTCACAGATTGAAAACCTAGACCTATCGCAGCTGGAATCAGAAAAACCTATAATCTGCATACAAACATTTAAAGAAAACGGCTGTGCCTTTTCTCTGGAACGTACTTTAGAAGCCCTGCGTCCTGAGTACATAATCCTGTACCACGCAGACACAGCGGCTGTGAGGCAAATTGAACTCTATGAGTGTAGGAAGAAGGTCGAAGAACCATCCAGCAAAGTATACTTCATGATACATGACCAAACCGTGGAGGAACAAGCCTACTTGACGTCGCTGAAACGGGAGAAACAGGCGTTTGAATTACTCATTCAAACTAAAAGTGTAAGTTGAGTAAATTAAAGGTTAATTCAATTAAATTAACTTATTTATCAATGCCTCTTTAAAGCGAGAGTGAACCGATTCTTATTGGGTAAGCACGATCCATCTTAAATCATAGCTATTGCTTACCGTCAGGCTAACTGTGGACAAGTGCAAACCTGGTTTAGTTAAAAAAAAAAACAGAATGTACGTTAGGCATATAATTATTCATTTCAAAGTATTTAGTTAACAAAAGTTGTTGCTTTCAACGTAGTCCTCATCCTTAGTAGTATTCCTCATGACTGAAGGTCGTGCCTCCCCCTCAGAATCAATTTATTAAGGGATTTCTCTTGGGTAGATACATTGTGGTGGGCGCTCAGGTCCTTCCACGGATGACACTATGTATCTTTGGATTTTGTGGTCCTCTAACTTGACGGTTTCCTCACGATGTTTTCCTTCACCGATGAGTGCTTCTGACGAATTTAAAAAGTCGTGCGTCAAGTTTTATTGAATAATACATTTTATTGTAAATTTGTGTTTCAGGTGATGGTAATACCTTCATATCAAGACGGCAAAACGGATGAATATTTCAATCTGAACATGGAACCGGAACCAGATGATGTGGACACAAGAAAAGCAGGTAAATTCTTATAAATTAGTCTGGATTAAAAAGTAGCATATGTCTTAATCCAGGATCTAACTTACCTCCATATCAAATAACAACCAAATTATTGTCATTCTACAATTACTTATCATTATTCTTCTATTTTTTATTTATGGAACACTTATGTTTTAAATTAATCCAAGTGTGTATGTATATATATACATATATCTAATAAAGCTGAAGAAAGAAGAAAGTCGGAACATTAAAGATATTTAAAATATATATATTATGAATTGATAACAGATTAACAGAACAGGTTCCAACAATTTATAGATTTTTTGTCTGTTTATCTGTATATCTGTTTATTTAAACGCTCATATCGCGAAAACGGCTGAACGGATCGTCACGATTTTTGGTATGTAGGTAGTATGAAGTCTTAGGACTGTCATAGGCTTGTATACTTTTATCTTGAAATAATGCGAGCGAAGCCGCGGGCGTCCACTAGTGTATAATAAGTAGCGGTTACTTGTCAATAAACAATTTGAATTTATTACAGCTCAGTTTTTTAAGTCTGTCTATAATCTATTTTAATTTTGTTGTTTGTATCCCAGGAGGTCAGGGCGCGTGCAAGGACAAGCCGCTAGTGATAGTAGACATGCGTGAGTTCCGCTCCGACCTGCCCGCGCTGCTGCATAAGAAGGGCATACATATAGAACCTGTGACCATTGTGGTACGTGATCTTCTTATCGAATGAGAGTGGCCAACTCTGGCGTCGAGAGTTTATCAAGCCTAAGGGCCTCTGACATGGTAGGTGATCAAATGCCAGTCAAAAGGATATATCACAGATTTAGATTTGTATGTCGCGTTGTAGTTCAAAAACAAAATAAATTATATCAGTTGGTATAGCATTCTCTTGGTTTGTGGTTATTATCAAACTTACTTACAGGGCGTGTACCTGGATGACGCAGGTTCGATTCCTGCCGAAGTTTATGAATTAGACTGCAATGTTGTCATCAGCACATACAACCCACTGCAGGGCAGTAGACTCCTCCTTCAGACGGCAATTATTACTTAAACACTAGTCTCCCTGTTTTGCACAAACTGCTATACCCAAGGCCTTCAATTTTCAATTGTGATCGTACATTATTTATTAGACATATTCTGAGTTAGACATATTCTGACAGCACAAGTGGCGCCATCTGCCGCTTAGTCCGAAGTGTATGGAAATGAGTGTGGATTTTCGCGCCTGGCAGTTAGTAGACCGTTAGCCTAGTTGGTTAAGGCGTTCCGGACGGTGATCGGAAATACGCAGGTTCGAATCCTGTCGGTCGTGATTATTTTCGCTCATTTTCCAATAAAAGTTTAAGTTACATTATTTATTGTTTCGAAACATTATATTTCTTTACATAGTTATGATTTGGTTTTACTGACCTGTTAGCTTAGTTGGTAGTGGCTCTGCCTTCTAATCTAGAGTTGCGGGTTCGATTCCCGCATGACACAAGTAATTATAAATTAAAAAAAAACTATAATTACTTGTGTTGATTCTGGTCGTGTCTATGTACTCGTATTTTAAGTATGTAAGTAAATGTAAAAAAGTATATAAGTATTATATTATATCCGTTATCTAGTACCCACGACACAAGCGTATGCTTAGTGTGGGGCTAGATGTGCTATGTCACGGAATATTTATTTTATTAGTTTATTTAATTTGCTTCTTAAATCCTCTTTTTTCCAGATAGGTGACTACATCCTGACACCCGACATCTGCGTGGAAAGGAAGTCTATATCGGACCTGATTGGCTCGCTGAACTCCGGCCGCCTGTACACGCAATGCACTCAGATGTGCCGCAACTACAGCCGCCCCATACTGCTCATAGAGTTCGACCAGAACAAGCCCTTCAACCTACAGGTACAGACTATAAAGATCTATGATGGATGAGATGTTTTCTGGCCCCATATAGCAATAGGAATATCCCTCCGGGCAGGTGTGGTTCAGGCCCGGGGACAGCTGTCCAGCAATCAGTGTGTTGCTTCTCGTATTTAATGTTGAGTGTAAAATTATACCATTTGCGCGATATAGGCTGCGCGCTGTGATTGGCTGAGTGGTGATAGTGGCGCCACAGATCCCTCGTCGTTATAAGTGTGTCTGCGTGGAAAGGAAGTCTATATCGGACCTGATTGTCTCGCTGAACTCTGGTCTCTTGTGCATGCAATGTTCTCAGATATGCCAAAACTACAACCGGGTCGGTTGTATACTACTCATCATAGAGTTCGACCAGAACAAGCCCTTCAACTTACAGGTAAATACCGTTTCGTAAAAGGTTCACTTAATAGTTTTGTTGCTGGAACCTGTTCATTAATAAATTATTCCATCTTTTTCGCACAAATGGACGAGATGGCTTTAGCCGCCATTTATAGAACCTACCTTTTATGAGCCGGATTTTGGTATTTATTTTTAACACCATCTTTAACCACAGCTTTAGGCTTAGTGTTAAACACGTGGTGAATTAAATTACTTTTATAAATATCGGGTACATCTCGATCACGAGAAAAATACATTCCTACTTGGTGCGTGCCGAAATAAGAATTTGAGATATGCCTAATGGGCTCGTCAAGAAAAACATGTTTAATAGCTCGTAATGTTTTTTAGTGTTTCGTTGCCTTGAACGCGTTTATGCTACCCCAGGGCCACTTGATGACGTCCCTGGAGGGCGCAGGCGCGGGCACGCAGCAGAGGCTGCAGCTGCTCACCATCCACTTCCCGCGCCTCAAGCTGGTGTGGTCTCCCAGCCCCTACGCCACCGCCGAGCTCTTCTACGAACTCAAAGTAACTGCCTTCTTTCTTTCACTGGCTAATGTATCACATTGTACCTAATACTAATATTACAAAAGGGACAGCTGTGTGTATGTATGATTCTTACTTCCTCACGCTCAAACGACTCGACAGATTTTGATTAAATTCGGCATTGAAGTAGGTTAAAACTGGATTAGGACACTCACACACTGTTGACCAAAATGTTTTCCAGGGTGCTTCCGTGGGTCGAATGATACGCTAAATTGTAGATCCCCACTGTTGGCCTGTTGGTCATATTAAGACATTCATTAAGCCACGTTATCGTCCTTAAAGCGGTTTGAAAACTCTGACACCACAACTAGCCACTTTCATAAGAACTTACTTGCTATTTTTTACTCAAATAAATAAATATTTCAGGACATATCACAAAGCGGCATCTAGCCCCATACTAAGCTTACGCTTGTACCATGGGTACTAGATAACGGATATAATACATATTATACAAGCGTAAGCTCAGTACGGAGCTAGATGGCGCTGTGTGATATGTCCTGAAGTATTTATTTATTTTAGTAAAAAATTGCAAGTAAGTTCTTATGACACTAGCTAAATCTGGTGTCAAGAGTTTTCAAACCACTCTAAGGGCGATATATACTTTTCTTTACTATGATTATTGCTCTTCCAGCAAGGCCGCAAGAACCCCGTGGTGTCGGAGGCGCTGGCCCTCGGCGGCGACAACACAGCCGACGATATGAACTACGAGCGGTACAACATATTGGTACACGACTTCGTGCAGAAACTGCCCGGAGTCACCTCCAAGAACATCGCCAGAATACTCAACAAGGGACAGTGTTTGGACCACCTCATTACGCTGTCTAAGGTAAGATTCCATCACTATTTTAAAATAGAGGAGATTATAATTTCAACACGGTGTAGACTTACCGCCTCAATGTTTCCTTTTCATGTGAATGAATTTTAAACTAGTGAAATCTAGCATCTTCAAGTAAAACTATTCAAACGAGAGTTTAAAACGCTTTAGAGAGATTAATGTCATTAGTAGTATAGCGCCCAGATGAAAATAATTTCATAGAGGCGGGAAATCGTCTATTCAACAACTATGTCTACATATACAAGGTGTAACAGAAGGGTGTGACAATACTTATACTATACATACCTATGTATATATAGAATACAGCCCACTAGGTTTCAGAATTCTAAGGGTCATAGATTTCGAGTAATCATAAGTTGAACTTTCATTAAAACTTTAAGACTTGCAACCTTACATCTTATCATTTTGAGCGTTCATTGACTATTGACAAATTTTAATTTGTCAATAAAAAATTCAATTAAAAATATTAATTTCACTATTTGTCTATAATTATGCCTGGACTAGTATTTTCAAACGCCGAGTATTACGACATGATATTGTGCGTGGGTGCTTCGAATGGCAGCTACCACGGTGCACGTCAGCTCTATCGCCAACGTTTCGTCGACGGTAGACCACCTGATGCACAGCGAAAGCTTCCTTCCTACGGATGCATTCGGCGAATGTGCCTGCGACTGCATAGTACGGGCAGTTTCCATGATTCCCGCAACGATGGTCGACCTACTAATCGAGAGAGGTCAAATCTGGAGACGCAAATTCTGGAGCATTTTGAAGAGAACCCGAGGACCAGCACACGTAGAGCTGGCGCAGAGTTTGAGGTTCATTACTTGGTGGTTTGGAGGACGCTTAGTAGCATTTTGAGCCGTTTATGTGAAATAATGTGATCACTCGCTAGGGCTGCCACGAAATCAAGTGAAAAATATTATCTAATTTTTGTATGGTAAAAAATATATGCGATTTAATTTTTCATATTTTGGTATATGACTCCTTACATGATATATATGTATACTCTTTAATATTGTCACACCCTTCTGTTACACCTTGTATATTGGTCTTTATTCTGATACAAGCGGATGTCCGTGGCGCTGCGGCGTTGGCGTATTGTTTTTAGATAAAAAGTAAACATAAACCTACACGTGTCACTTTCTGGACACATACTAAAATCTAGGTGTCATTCGGTCGTCGCTCTGTTATACCAACACAATAGATTTTCATATTTATTTCTTATATCAGGAAGAGCTAACTGCGATGATAGAGAACAAGAATGAAGCAGAGACCCTGTATTCTGTGCTTCACGTCCGAGCACAACAACCCAGCTGTAGGGACGACAAACTAAAGAAAAAGTTCGCCAGCAGGTACAGAAATAAGAAGTAAGTACATACAATTTTTATAAGAATATTTATTTTCAGTAACCATGTTGCAAACAACACAATAAATTATTTTAAAATTCTAATATCGAGTTTAATTTATTGTAACAAACTGTTTTGC
Source organism: Macaria liturata (assembly GCA_964023185.1). Taxonomy (NCBI): domain Eukaryota; kingdom Metazoa; phylum Arthropoda; class Insecta; order Lepidoptera; family Geometridae; genus Macaria; species Macaria liturata. Next base: position 9,770,777 of record OZ026820.1, on the reverse strand, counting down.
CCTTTCGTTGAGTGGTTAGCTGAGAATGATAAAATTAGCTGTACTTATACTCCGAGCGGCATCCCCTGTTTAATTCAACATTTATACAAACTGTTGTGTAGCAAGACTGATCGATTTATTTATATGTACATACTTAGTTTTATAATATACATTGGTACAAAGAAGTCGCCGCAAGAAAACCAACCATAGTGAACATCACTATGATCAATGTTCAATTAGTCCAATCCTTTAAAAGATCAGAAACCCTGACTTTTAGTTCCATTATAAACTCTCAAACCTCATAATAATCAATATGAGTTTAGAATAAAACAGTTCTCCGATCTGAAATCAACTCCTAGTTTTATTCTCGAGGCAAAAAATTACTGCCAGCAAAAAATAATAATAATAATAATAATCTCCAAAATAATTATGTTAGTGACAAAGCTTGGATTTTTAAGCCGGCTATAAATAATTTGAAAATTTTGTATCTTAAACAGGTTAATTAAACAAAAGTTCAAATCTTGTTATTGCAAAGTTCTCACAATATATTGTTATATAGGTACTTCATTTTTCCCCAGGATTGTTATCCCCTGGTCCTACAACAAAAACATGTATACAGCTTTACATATAATCTTTATGTCCAGCTTATTAGCAGGCTTGCTGATAATATATACAAATTTGCAGCTAAATGTACTCGTATTGTATGGGGTAGAGAATTTCTTGCGTATTGCCAAAAGACAGGTATTGATGTAGTAAAACCACATTATAATATCTTGCGTTTGTTACCCATACAGTAACCCTATATATAAATAATATTTAGAGTATTCTAGAAAATAATACATACGGAATATTAAGTATTAATAATGATAAATGATAAGTCCAAAAAGTATACAAGGTAAAAAAATCTGTGCTTTTTGCTATCCATTTTAGTTCAACGCCAGGCACCTAAAACAAACACTTTTAAACTTAATACTATAAAAATATACTTATTGACATAAAAAAATGGATAAAGAAAATGAAGAAAGATTTATAAGCGACTTATTCTATGCGGATTTTATATCTTCGGGTTTTGGTGCTGAGTTCTAAACCAGAAAAAAAACATTGTTACCAAATATAATATTACAAAAAGTTTAATCTGCTCCAGCCACAAGAGTAAATTGTTTTGCAATCATCTGCAGTTATTTCTATATTTGTCGTTTTTTACTATTGTTTGTAGATTGGATATAAAAGATTACCCTGAGAAGCACCAGTAACCTCGCAGGACTAGGTAGCTAACATGAAATATATGTACCAATTTTGGGCTCGCAAAAAAGAATGTTCCATACAAAAAGATAGTCATCCCTGACATAAAACACATGTTCCAGGTTGCTGGTGTTTTTCAGATAGTTCTCAATAGTTCATGTACCTACTGGTACATGAACTATTAGATAGAGTAGTTAGTTAGATAAAATGACATAAATTCAACAATGTGTTCAGTTAATTTCAAACTTTAGTTTTTATACAAACCTGGATTTTAGACTGCACAACAGTTATTTGGAAAACCTGTAAGAGTTAGGGCATCTAACTAAATGTATACATTACTAATTTACGTGCGACATTGGAATAAATGAGTAGAATCTCTTACATTACAAATTACGGTCCAAGAACTGAAAGTGACAAATGAGCCACTAAAAATAGAATTGTTAAAAATTTGGTACGTTAAGTAGTTAATAACTACGTTAATTACACTTATGAAATATATTTTTCGTGATGTAAGGGATTGTTCAACCAATCACACTCAATAACATTTGATTATGTGTAAAAATATGAGCAGTGTTGTAATTGGTCAGCGAGTTTCATGCAAAAATCATATTGAAAATAAGCAAACAGCAATGAGTTGTGGTATTAAACTCGGCTCATCCAAGTAAAGTTTTATAAATGGGAGCTGAAAATCATTCCATCCATTTCATACAATATAGTTCTTCGATCTGTGCGAAAAGAATAGAATGATTTTGGCTGCCATTTATAAAACTCAAGTTTAATGGCCCTGATTCTACCATTAAATCTATTAAGTTATGACTTCAATAAATGGTCTTTCTATATACTTAATTAAATATCATTACCAACCAACATTCATCGTGTACAACCATGACAGAAGGCAGGTGATGCTATATGCAGATATGTTAGCATGTAGTTCAGATAGTGATTCACTCACGGAATTGGTGGTCCTTGTCAGTGAGTGGTACATAGATCACGCTCATTAGCTTTTTCACTGTGGTTGTGCCGTTTTCTGATTTATCAACCTGCAAAATATTAAAATTGTCACTATGGGGTATTCCATTTGGGTGCTTCTGTGAGTCATATTTCCATGACATATTAAATTGCAAGTCCCAGCTGTTTATCAAAGTAATGAAGATCAATCCGTATCAGAGGTCTCTAGGGTGGTTTCAAAACTTTTCCACACCAGAGTAGTCTGCTCTAAAACTATTTTTTTAGTGAGTGAGTAGATAAATTGCTAATATAAGAAACTCTAGTATCAGTGTCCTCCTGAGCTATAATTATCCTACCTGAGTCAAATGCTGCTCCCCTCCTTCAGGACCCACAGGCACAATGAGTCTTCCTCCAGGTTTCAACTGTTCTACCAACTGTAATATAAAAAAATACCAATAACTATCCATGAAGCGCCTGTAGCTTAAGCAGCTGATGTTAGACTTAGTATATCAGGCATAAAAGGCTGCAGCAATGCTTAACATCAGGCAGGCTGTAGTCAAACGTAAACCTATCCCACGTAAAAAAGGAAAAAAAAAACATGTCAAAGGCCCTTCAGTTTGATACTAGAGTTGGCTACTGCCAAACAAAGAAGAAAAAGTAATATACCTTCAATGTATCTTTTCCCATGTAGAAGTCAAACTACTACTGAGTAAGTTTCAATGTGAAGGTGACAAGTAAACTTACTGCTTCTGGCAACATTGGGGCAGCAGCTCCAACATGGATAGCATTGTATGGTGCTTCTGCAGGATGTCCCAGTCTACCATCACCAACTGTAATATAGATAAAATTGGGTCAGAGTAGGAAGAATTGGTAAAATAAAGGTGGCATTTCTTCTCATAATTTAGTTGAAGACTACAAAAACAATATCATCTGATTTTGTGGACACCAGGATCCTAAACAAATCAGAAAATTATATGATGTAAATAATTTACCAAATTTGCTGCCCATGGTTTATTTATGTGGCATAATGTTCCTGTGTTTGCAAAGATTTTCTGATCCAGTTCTAAACTCTCAAAGAAATTAAATTAATTTCTATGAGACTTTAGAATTATTTTAATTAAAATAAATAATATACAAAAATATCAAATTATAAAGAAAAATAAGTACCAATAATTTGGACCCTGCCCCTTGTAAGTAAAGCAGGTTGATCATTATTAATATTCTTATGTGCCATCTTCACAAGATCCGGAATGTGGTCTATCCCAACCACCTTGCCAGTGTCTCCAACCATCATTGCCATGCAAGCTGTCAGGTATCCTGAACCAGAGCCCACATCTAAAGCCTTAGCTCCAGGAGTGAGGTGGTTTTTTAGCCTTTCCAATGCATGAGCGTGCTGAAACAAAGAAATGATGAAAATATTTTATTTATTTAACTAGCTATTAGCTCAGGTGGTAAATTGTTTACCTACAGTTCCAGGGATCATGGATTCAAATCCCATACAACACAAATAATTGTCTGTTTTTTTAACTGCAAAATTTGTGTGGAGTCTAGTTGTTTCTATGTATATTATGAATCTATTTACAAAAGAAAAGTATAGGAGTATTATTTATCTAGTCTAGTACCCATGACTACAGGTGTTTGCTAAGAATAGATTATTTTATTTATGTATACAGTAAACCATGCTTACCATGTGAGGAGCACTAATAGTGGCCGAAAATCCTATGGATTGTGGAGAGTCATGGTAAGGTGCATATGGACAATAGTTTTTCCTATCCACAGCTGTCATTGCATTAGCCACTGCGTCAGACTTGATTATCCCATTCGCTGGAAAGTGGAGGAAAACAATAATAAGGCAATTAGCTCCAGAAAACTTAAACAGAGTTATCAACTAAATAATCATTCAAATTACTCCTGCGTTCTTACCTCGAAGTTGTCGTACCAAATCGGCATTATTAATACCGTGACTTCGCCAAGCCATGATGGAAACCAAAGGTACTATTACTCCTACTAAGCCTAAAACAAATTCACGCCGAAGTAACTGAATTTTTAAGTTTTATTTTTATTAGATTTTTTTATTTACAATTTTATTTCTTTGTTTTGAATAGTTCTGTCATCTCTTCTGTCACTTTTGACAGCAATTCATTTTTTTTAAATTCATCAGCTTCTCACTTTTTATTTTATTTGAATATTGATAATCTTATAATAATGACCTAGACGAAAAATAAAAATGTGTGTGCATTTGCAACAAAAACAATTTTCACAGCGTTCAATGTCTTTTACAATATTAAAAGGTACCTATACAAAAAATATATTAGTGGTATACATAGTACATACCTACGGTCTTTTAAACTTTCATGATACCTACCTTCAATGTTATCATTAGTCAATGTCAATGACAAATAAAGTTTTTAACATAAAATCGAATCTTTAGCAAATATAATTTGTGTAATATTTTATTTGTGTAATAAAAAGTATCACACAACTTGGAGTTCATACCAATACTAAAATGGTCTGTCACGGCCCTGATCCGCCAGAAAACAACCCCTATGAGCTGACTCCCCCAGCCAGACATGACCTGATGATAGGTACGGTGGAAGACAGCGATGAGGATAACGAGCATATTGGATACGAGCCTCTTCCTCAAGGGCCTGAGGCTGTGATGTCGGATCACGACAGCGACGACGAGACAGAGGTAAATAAAATTATTCCAATATTGCTCTTTGTTCATTCATTCCTACTCAGGTGAAGCTACTACCTAAGTATGTTGTAATTGTTTCTTTAAATAAGTGCACTTTTGCTGTTTGTGTCAGTTGAATTAACTAACATATTAGAAAATGATTTTTTTATCCATGTGTATGTCTTTATTAAGAGTACTCTGTATCTAATCAATACTCTTCTCATTTAGAATACAAGTACACAGCCTGCCAGTGATGTACCCTCTATAGAAAGTGTGGATACAACTATAACAAGGACTGTGTGGAATGCCCCCAGACCTGCAGACCCTATTGAAATGGACAATGAAAAGGCACAACAGGTAAAATACTCCTTGTTTAGCAAGAGGTCCTATTTAAAAAACCTATACCTTATTAGAGTATGATGAGATACTTTGATAATGTCATATTTTAGTTAAAATTAAATTATTGGTTTTATCTCCATTATTATGTAAATAATGTAATAAATTGTATCTCTTTATTATAATAAAGTGATAACTTATTAACAGTGTGTGCAGATATTGTACTTTTTGTTTTTTTTATGTAAACTTATAATAAAACTATGAATGTATTATTTTATTCAATTTCTATGAAGCTGATGTATGTGTGACAATATGTTTATTTAGCAATAAAATAGTTTACCTGTTTGGAAACAACCCTAATTTGGAAGTCAGAGTTTTCAGAACTCAATCAGATGTAAACATTATTGCTACATACTGGTTTTGAAACACAGAACTATGTTTGTTGCTGCTTTAAATTAGAAAATACTTTTAGAGCTTTAAAGTTGAGTTAAACTTACCAAACCCACCAAGATGCATATTTAGGTATAAAGTAAACTATTTCTATGATGAAAATCACTAAATCTGATATTATATTATTATTATATAATGATACTCCAGCAACTAAGCTAGTGGTATCAAAGAAGCATCTCAGTTCAGGATATCTGTAACAATATATAATATAACTGTTCTAGGTAATGACTGCAATGGCTAACTTTGCACTGCCACAAACATCAATACCAGAGTGGGCACAGAGCATTACTGAAGACCAATGGAAACAAACACTTCACGATAGAATAGAAAAGTTGAAAAACAAATAAAATTAATCTTAGCAATTTATTCAGCATTCCATTTTGCTTAGGTTTATAGTTATAGGCTCCATAAAAAGTCTTTGTAACTTTGTTTTCTTGATTTGAACATGTTATTCTGATCTTCTCAAAATATTGTTGATCTTATTTTGTTTAATTGACATTGATAATTATATTAAAAGTATAAATAATAAGTTTTATGTGCAGTGCAAAATGCACATTTACTTAAGAGTATTACAAAAACTTCCTTATTGTTTACATTTAACTAATTTGCTATAAATATGCACATAGAATTAACTAAACATTAATTATTATAGGTAGGTAATTTGAAAGTAATTTCAAAATACTTTTAATAATATTTATATTATTCTAGATAAGAGAAAATGATGTAAATTTAATAAATGTATATTTATAATGAGATTAGTTGATTTTCATTTACTAAATAAATTTAGCAATTAAAATTACGTTTGTAAAAAGTGTTATTAATTGATTGCCCCTTAATCTGAATACTGGGTTACTAGTAACTATCATGTTCTTCTTCTTCTTATCAAATGAGAGTGGCCAACTCTGGAGCTGAGAGTTAATCAAGTCGCCCTGAGGGCCTCTGATATGGCTTAACGACTGCCGTACTAGACAAACAGCCGGGACCTACAGTTTAACGTGTCATCCGAACCACGGAAGCACCCAAAATTTTACCATTTTTCTGTCGCCCATCCAAGGATGGACCGAGCCGACGTTAGCTTAACATTGGTAATCGCATGTGATTGCCTGCACTAGCTGATCTACGGGCGCTACATGACTATCATGTGTATATATACCATGTATCAATAGTATCATCTTCTGTTCTACATTAGGCTTACAAATTCGTGAAGAGTTAACTATTTAGTAGGTTCATACAAACATTTCGTCAATCTATAACAAAATGTATGGGGGATTTAACTATTTGGTTGGGAAGTTCAGTTACTAGTAACTCTGTATACACAGATATACATTTAATTTGTATAATATACACATATGTACAAATTAAAACACTGCAATAATACAAACTATGCTCATGATAATATCTATAAATACTTATTAAATAAGACAGACCAAATCTAGTGTACATACATTTTCAAGTCGCTCTTAAACAGCCTCTGAAATGACTGAACGACTGCCACAAAAAAATAGCACTTTTTGGTCACCGGTTTGGTTTTAATATCGAAGATCTGACCGGTTTAACATTGTTTATGTTAAAATAAACAATTTGTATTGGTAACCGCATGCGATCCTCTAGCGTAGTTACGATAATGTAGGATCATTGATAACAGCGCTGAATGTGACGAGCTTGGTCCTCTCGTTTCTGATGAATATGTAGAAAGGTGTGAGTGCTCGGAAACTCTTCACCGAGCGAGCGAGCACCGCGCTGGTTGCTGCCACTGCTTCCGTGCCGTGTTCTGGAAAATAACATGAGTTATATATTTTAAAAAATGATTGTTATGCCCCAATACAGCCGCGACTCAGCCTAATGCGGATGGCACAAGGCCACCAGCACTGATGATCTGTATTTTTCTCCTTCCCGCCGCTATAGAACAGCGGATGATTGTAATTTTTGGTATGTAGTTGGTATTATAATCCCAAGCGTGATATAGTGTAGGACTTGTAGGCTACTTTTTGTACTCAAAACCACTATTACAATAAAACATTACGTAAGTATACACGCAAGTAGGTACACGTCTAGCAATGGGCCATAACGAAAGAAAGAAAACATAACCGGCTGATGATTATGTTGATAAAATGTAAAAAGTGTTTTTAAAGTTTACTTAGGCTTTTTGCGTTATTTGATATGTTTAATAATACGAGTACCTATGATAATAATGATAGGTAGGCATAGGAACCCGTGCTTTGCTTTGTGCAAAACCTGATTATTATCAGTTTGTGCACAAAATAATACAACCTTCTTTTGATCCACTATTTCGAGATAATGTCCTTGAATGTCCAAGCCATAATGTGCGCTGCCGCTGCTATAAGTAGGCATGTATATTACCTACCACATGTGACACTATCAACACAATCCATTTGAATATATACGTACGTCGGATGAGACATCTTTACCAGGAAAAACATGGTGACGTGTTTTTTTTGTCGAAAATACAGTTCTCGGATTCTCGAGTCAGGTAAAATCCTAGATACGTATTGTCCGAACGCTTTTGTACCATGTTATTGTCTGTCGTTAGACTATAAGAATATCTAACAAATGAATATGTTTACCTAAACTAGGTAAGTACATCATATATGTATGTATGTATAATATGCAATAATAAACTTAGCACCTCAGTGGAATGTGCTTCCCCTGATTTGTTTTGTGGAGAAATAGCGTCATACAGTGAGGTAGGTACTTAGGTACTAAAAAATTTCTGAGTGTTTTAGATATCGAAATGTTTACAATCGAATCGAGGTATCAAAACACATAACTTACCATTTATCGTTAATTTCACGTCATGTATCACAGAATCTACGTGAATCCCAGGATTGGGCAGACTTTCCAACGTGTCCTTTAAGCCCCGAGAATCGCTACCTTCTTTAAACCTTGATATAATTTCAACTTCTGTTTTATTCGGGACCGTGTTTGTATCTATCATAAGGGCGAAGTTAGCTTGGCCGGGTGTGAACAATGATTGGACTCCTAGAGCCTTCAAGGGGTTCTCTAGTTTTGCGTTACTTTTTAAGTCCATCTTTGGTAGTTTGATGATGCATTGAGCTCGTTCCATATTGTCAATGAGGCTGTTGATTTTAGAAGAGCTAAGGCGGGTTAGTAAGTCATGTAGGGACAGACGGCGAGGCACGCGGGGCATGAGAGCATACAACGTAGTCGCGCTGTCGTTGTATGGAAGAGCTACCATGTGCAAATCTGAAAACAATAACAAAAAAAAAGTTTAGCCAAAGTACCTACAGTTTTACAATTTCTAAACATTAAAACTGTTTTTTTACGTTCGACCACAGAATGCCTAATATTAAGCATCACTACAGTCTAAAGTGTACCACGCTAGCCTAAAATAAACCTGTACATTCTGGATTTGAAGACCCCCGATTTAATTCACGAAAAGGTGTAAATGTAATAAAAAACAAATGATTGTAAGAGTATCATTGTTTGTTCATAATTCACGCAACTCACCATCTTCTTCTGAGAATATGTATTTGAATTTTCCCATGTTTAGCATCACGTCTGCCATTACTGTTTCGTTCGTGGATTTTGTGAAATCTTCTCTGAAAAAAAAAAAAGATGAGTAAGTCTCTTTGTTAAAACTTAACTTACCTACTTACAGCGAGTGTACAAACTGGTCTTGGTAAATCTACTTAATCTATACCATCTGTACTGGATATTACCGTTACCAGCGTGGCATTGCACATCATTTGTCCCCCCTTTACACCCAAACGGCTGAACCGGTTTGGTTAAATAAAATGTTGTGTACAACCTGATAAGCCTTTAGATAGCCAAATAAAATAAGGTTTTACGACACAGACTTTTTTTTCGAGGAGGAATTCTTTGTAAGATGACCGACCACAATGTAGGTACAATCGGGTTATGTGGGATTTTTACGTACTAATACGTAAGTACTTAAATTCCCCGGTGGGCAGCCTCATTGCCCTGTCTTAAGTTTTTATTTGAAAAAATATATCTACATAAATTACACTTTTAAGCTTTTGTAATAGGTACATTTTAAACTGTAAGTAATTTTTTACTTACAATTTTATTTAAGTATGTAAGTTATGACCGGTTCTGTATAATAACTTAAATTAAACATAATTTTGATTGTATTCCTTACTTTGTGGTGTATTTTTCCAAAAACGGTGTTTCCCATTGTCCATTGAAGTAGAGCGCGCTCAGAAGCACGGCCTTCGTCGAGGAAGGAAGTGGTTTCTGGAGGAAGTTCTCTATTTTACCTTCTGTGTGAGTTTCTACCCAACTGAAAAAAAAAACCATAAGTGATAAAGAGTATGTTCGTATGAGAGTGGCTAACTCTGGTGTCAGAGTTTTCAAGACGTTCTAGGGGCCTCTGACATGGCTTACAGTAGAACCTACAAATTAACGTGTCATCAGAACCTCGTTAGCTGAGCTACATGTACCTACTTCAAAACAAATTATTTTATACTAGTAAATTTATAGTTTTAGTTTGTTATATGAGTAAACTTTGTCAGAAGCACTGAGAGCGGTCAAAATTGTTCTCGATCTGAGTTCGAAATACGTAACAACTTCATGTACTCGTATCAGTACAGAGTAAAATAAACACACTGGACTATCTCCGTCCGTTACTTTAATACGTTTTTCTGATCATCACAAATGACTTACAGCCTAGGTCATTGTTTCTTCATTGTTGTTATACAAGGCTGCGGCAAGTTTTCCCTGAATATGATAACGTATTCGTATAATGGTAGAAAAGATTATTCAGGTATATGTCATGCCCACTTTCAAGTTGATTTCGTATTCAGTAAATTAGGTCATTGTTTCTAGGTCAGCTATAAGTCAAGCTTATTAGATCTAAGTTTATACATCCCGGTATTTTTTTGGGCATCAGTTAAGCTGTAGCCCATACTGAGTTACTTTTAATGTTACAAGCTAAGTATGTTTAGTTTAGTAGCAATCAAGACTATAATAACTATGGTATAATTTACAGTGGTACAGTCACAGAATAAGGAAGAAGAAGGGTGCAAGCTTTTGTGTTGGCTGTGAGAACGAAGACATTAATTAGAAACAACTTGATCATCTAAGCTTTTCTAAGATGAATCCTCAGAATACAGAAAGAAGTTATTTCTGAATCGATGTAGAGTGACCCATGATCTGGCCCCTAGATTGAATACTCACCAATTTTCTGCCAGCATAAAATCTCATTTATCGAGAAATTGACTAAGTGAGTAAAACGTGAGTCAAGCTACAAATTTTTAAACCAAGCTATTCCATTTAGATATCAAGTCACGCACACACAACTCACCGGTTAATGTTATCTTTGACCTCTACAGCCTGTTTGAAGTCAACACTTAGGGCTTCGCCCCGGTACACGCGGCTCAGGTAGCTGCTGAAGAGGCCCCGGATGTTGGAGCCGGCGTCCACGAATATGGCGTCTGCATACACGGTCTTGGAACAGCTAGCGTTGGTGTTCAGAGACTGCAGCAGGTTTCCGAAGTCCTCGTGATTCTTACGGCTTTCTATAATGTCTGTAGGTGAAGTAAATGGGTAGGTATACCTACTTTAGTAAAAAGACTATCCTAATTCCGCGACACAGGTGCGCCTAGTGCAGAGGGCAGGGTTACAATTAAGTAAAAACACTGTATATGATGCAAAATAAAGATATGTTTATGTTTAATTACTTAGGAAACTACTTTCGAAAAACTTATGGTAAGCACATGCAGGTATGTATGTTGTACCTATGACATATGCAGGAATATTGGGAACAAATGAAAAATTAAATTCAGCCGTACTGAGAACTTCCTCCTGTTTTGAAGTCGGCTAAACATTGTACTTTGCTTTGGACCTTCAATCACTTTTGTTCTACTTTTGGCAGTACAGCACCCCTAAAAGATTTTGCATAAATAACCAGTACTTACCAAACATTGAAAATAGTGTATCTATACATTGTATCTACGGCTTATGCGTCTGATTTATCATTACCTACTAGTACCTAACTTTGTATAACCAACCTGGTGGAAACCCCAGCGTAGCTGCTAACTCCTCATGGGTTGTTCCAATAGTTCCAAGAAGAGTCATCGCCAGAAGTCCTGCAAGTAAGGTATTGACATTGACAAATTTCATCTCTGGGTAGTTAGGTATAGGCAATTCGAAAATTAAGTACTTGGGTGAGAAATTTTGGAAGACGAAACCATCATAGGCATCTCTTCGTGCCCTTTAGGCAAAGGAAAAAAATAGTAAAACCATTGAACCTGTGATGTTGGTAAACGTCTAATTACTTATGTACTTACTTAATAGTTAGACACATTTTTACAAACATCGCTATATTCTGTAATGCCTAACACTAAGACTATGTAGTCTTAATTATTTATTTGAATTGTTCACTGTTACTGTTAACATGCTAACAATCTATTCACTACTTGACTGCTCTGTTAGCTTAGTTGGTAGTGGCTCTGCCTTCTAATCCAGGGGTGCGGGTTCGATTCCCGCATAACACAAGTAATTATGAATATTTAAATTTGTAATTATTTGTGTTGAGTCTGGTCGTTTCTATGTATAATAAGTATGTATTTACAAAAGAAAAGTATATATGTATTATATCCGTTATCTAGTACCCATGATACAAGCGTAAGCTTAGTATGGGGCTAGATGGCGCTGTGTGATATGTCCTGAAATATTTATTTATTTATTTATTTACTACATCATTATCTATTATAATCACAAAATGTATATGATATACCTACCTGACCTACAATAAACACAAAGCACTTTATACCACAGAATACCTACATACGCAGGACCTATAATATATACCTGCAATGAGTGACTCATCCATTTCACATCAATGAATAAGACCTAGTAATGCTCACCTGCTACGGAAGTAGGAGATATGACCACATTTTGATCTCGGTTCTGTTTCAAAATAGTCAACATCAACTTGTATCCGAAGTCGTTTACGGCATCAGATACATCTTGCTGGTTCTCCACTGCCACAGTGCTTGGTGGCGTGCTGCAAATTCAAATTCTTTTACATTATTTTACGTATTTCAGACGTTGTGGTCCATATTTACAATAATATTAATTTATTATAAAATATCACATTTACAAAAAGTTACAAGATAATCAAATATGTACCTACAATATTTGTTTACTTACAAATTTTTGTAAGGTAGTTTTGTTGTGACGACGAACGTTACGACGCTCTTGATCTAAGTAATTTGCCTCGGTTTTTATAAACAGTGTGGTACTAAGTAGGTACCTAAATAGGAGATAACTTACGTGAGTTACCTACGTTGAGTAGAGTAGGTACCTACTAACCACGTTTGTTTAGCGTAGGTATTTTCGAATGTACTTACCTACTTACTATAAGTACTAGTTTATGTAGTTGCTACTGGGTTAAGTGGGTATAGGTACATCTAATGAAAGTGATCTATAAATATTTGGTAAGTTTATTGTTACATACAAGCAAAGTTACATGGTTATGTGCTGGTGAATATAATCCTGTTAGTCGTGATTATTTTTGCTCAATTTCCAATAAGTTTAAAGTGAATATTTCTAATATATTTATTAAATGAATAGGTATATATTTTAATAAACATCAAATATTATAACAATAACATATTTTAATACACCATCTGGTAGTGATGTGTTTAAGCTGTACTATAACAAAAAATAATATAACACTTACCTAAAAACAAAATAATATATAAATATTTGGTGTAAGTTATCTCGATAATTTTTGATTGTCTAGGAAAACAAGACAGTTGTGAGCAATTTCCCACCTCCCATTTGCGCCTGTGCCTAATGAACGTAACTAACCAACAATGTAAGTATCTACCTATGTATAATAATGTATAATTACCTATGTATTAGAATATACCTACATTAAAAAACAGTTAGTTGGCCCCTTGCCTTGCCCCCTTAAACCTTGTGACTGCGAGCCCGTATCATTAGTTACCTATGCTAACAAAAACATTAACTTAGGTACCTACTGCTTAATTACTTTATTTTATAGTAAATACGTTAAAACATGTATAAACAATACATTAAGTTCAATAGATTATTTTTTTATTTTCTGAACTTAATCATAGTTCATAGTCTGGATTTCTGGTTACATTAACACACACATATTAAGTATAAATAAAAAACGTTAATATTATTCTTGAATAAATTGATTCTTGTATATCACTCGTTCGTGTCTACTATCTAATTACTTAAGAGGAGGTACTCTACAAACAGTAGTAGGTAGGTATCATCATCATCATTTCTGCACCGTCAGATGACTTAGTAAAATAGGCTTAAAACTTATTTAAAACATAAGTTTCTCACCTGGTATGAGTATGAACTTGCTCTATTCCATGACACTGCACCATGCTGACCACTGCCATAACAATAAATAGATGCATTTTCTGAAATAAATTTAAAATCATACATTTTTATCTGAATACTAGATATTATGGAAATTGCATGCACAGTCTTGAAACGCCTATGTTAATTTATTTATGGAAAACTGCTGGTACCTACCCTATGCGATATCAAACCAGTGTTACAGAAATAATTTAAAAAAATTTAAAAATCCCAATTTTTTCGTGCGGCGCGGGCGCTGCTACTGTGCGTACAAGACATTGTTGATTGATGAAGTTTTACAGTAGTCATCAATGCATAATACCTATCAGTTTCAAATATTGAACAATATCATTCTGCGATGGAGAAATCGATCTTTTGTGATCTAAAGAAGCACACTTTTGTTTATTTGGTGAGTTTACCAAAGAGAAAGCCTTTATTCATGGCGTAAATAAAATATAAACAGCTACAGATATCCGCACTATACAAATATACCTACACCAGCTTTCCCAATTCATGTATAGGGTGTGGTGGTCGACATTGAACCACCTAAATTATAAATAGCTGTAACTCTAGTTTTTTTAATCCAAATTTCAATCTTAATATTTTAAATCATAGATAATTTAATAGACTTTTGTAGTTCTATTCTTTTTTAGGTTTAATGATGGAAGTTTTAGAGCTTTTTATCTTTTTTTAAAATATGGCATTTGGTTCACTGTGTGCACCCCATGGCACACAATGAACCGGGGACTGGTACAGAATGAACCAAGGGTGCACACAATGATCCAGGACTTTTGTTATCAATATAAAAATAAAATTCTCGTTAAAATAATTAAACAAAGCGTAACTTTTAGTTTTAGTTATTTATTAGGATACATACACTTTAAATCAACATTAATAATCCGCATATTTATGGCCCAATTTTTTTAATACAATCAACTGATATATCTAACTTTAAAAAGGAGTACGAAAAAATAAACTCTACATTAGTAACTTAAATTGTAAGTAATAAAAGTGAGTGCGCGCCAAGTCTTCAATTGTTACAGTAAGAAATGTAGTTTTCAACATAATTATTTTTAATTTACTTAGACATAATCAACTGACAGTTAACAAAATCGTATTTAAAACTCACAAGTAACATTAACATTAAATAAGTCTTTATCACTTCAATAAAATATTAATCTATCAACAATTGAGTTTAATAACGAAAATTCAGAAGCGAGATATCAACAGGAAACTTGTAAGTAGTTTGACGACGAACATTATTAGAATTTTCAATTTTTGGAGCAGTCAGAATATATTTTATATCACAAATGTTTACTCCTGCGGTGTCGGGTTCCTTTGGTTCAACAAATTTTTGTAGAACTTTACTTTTTAATTTCAGGTATGATACAAAGAAATCATTGCTACATAGTAGACTGTGTTATTTTTGGTCTTAAACAGTATTATCACAAAATCGTTTTCACGTGGGCTACGATGCAGTTTAAGATTTTCATTTCTCAACACTATTTCCTCGTCATCAGAGTCAGTCTCAATACCAAAATCTTCACCACCAGACGATAATCCACTTGCACGAAATTCTTCTTGTTCATCATCTGAAGATTCGACGGTGGATGGGTTTTTATTTCGTCGCTTACTGTCTTTTCTTTCATCAAACAAATCTTTTTTTACTTTTTTGACCGCTTCAACTGTTTTCTTAACTTCCTTTTTATTCTTTTTTGTTGCTAGAGATTTCATCTCGGCTAAAGAATTCTTTTCAGGGGTATCTGTCGCTATAAGACTTCTACTAGCCTTTCTCATGCCTGGCTTATTTTTTCTTGAGCCTGCTTTTAAAGCCGGTCGAAACTCTTTTGGCGAAATAAATGTATCAAGAAAAGCTTGAGAATTAACTGTTCTTTTTCTAGATATCCTAAGCTTAATATCATCTATGCTATTTTCCTGGTCTGAATCTGGAGCAGTTGATGTAGATGGATTAGTAGAATTTAATTTAGCTCGAAACTCTTGCGGCGAAATTACGCAATTTCGAAGTTTATTTAGTATTTTTGTTGGCGTGCAGGTCTTTGGAATATCTGTAGTTTTTGCCTCAGACGATGTAGTTAGCTTTTTTGGAAAGGATGATCCTTTTTTTCTTGCAGATCTCTCTAATTTGTTTCGCCCCATCCTAAAAAATAAACAAATTCAAAAATCAAAATATAGATAATATTGCGTTCAATTAATTCTGCGTTCTGTACCTACATAAGTAGGTAGTACACAATGAACCAGGGGTGGCACTGAATGAACCACTGGTTCATTGTGTACTCCTTTAGAGTGGTTCATTCTGTACCATCCTACCATTACAAACTTTGAAGTTATGTAGCCCGCATAACCAAACACTTGAAGATTATTGTAAATATCGTAACTTTAAGTAAAAACAATGGTTTCATAACATTATTTTCGCTATGTTTCTACCACTCACACAAATAAAATAAAACGAAAAAGTACTCACGCGTTTTTTACAGAATTTTTTTCGAAAAAACACAAAAGTCCAACATGCGCGGGCGTACGCAGCGCTAGCTCGCCGGCAACTGGGGAGGGAGGATCGCGTCTATCAGAAGCTTGTTTACAGTGACATGCACAAAGCAGCAACGTCGCATTTCCGAGTTATTAGCGCGGTTCATTGTGTACCATTGGTTCACTGTCGACCACCCTACCCTACAGTAATACAGGAAAAATAACAAATAAATAAAATCTCTCTAACTTGTACCTACTTACTGTAACTTATAAAACAAAATGTGTAGGTAATTCAAAACCCCAAGCACCAACATAAAACTTACCAGTTCAAGAAAAATCCAAAAATATCAAAAAATAAATTTATTCACATCACTTAGGTATTTATATCGAAACATAACAGAATATTTATACCGCGACGCGCGTCAGGTCTCTCCGACCGGTCAGCAATAATTGAGCAATCAACCTTGCTTGACGCGACTAACACTGCACAATACAAAGCTATTCACGCTCGAACTATTTTATATGTCTGTGAACTTGCGTGTACAGGGGTTACTGGTAAGGTAACTTACGCGAAACTTCCTAGTGTGTCCTTAGCACATCAACCTAGACGTATCATAGGTACATTGTTGTAACAACTAGTAGGTATATCAACACTAGTAGGTACATTGTTGTAACTTTTCGTCTATCCAAATTCTAAACCGGGCAACTGACTCGATAAAAGATTTAGTTTCTTGGTTTCAATAAATGTTGTTTTGCATGTTGTAAAGGATTGTTTGCAAATGTCATATCTAAGAAACTTTAGTAAAAGGTTACCACTAACCCTGTATATAAAATATTAACTGTTTTTATTACAAAAAACGGTGTTCCTGATCCAAGACATTTTTTTAAATTTCTTATTTTTAATTCCACTCTAATAAAAACGACCTACGCCACGGGTAAAGCTAGTTCAATACCTACTAGTTATGTTAATGGATAAAATAAAACACAATCGTATCAATGTTTTGTAAATTGTATTGGTAAATATAGGTCAAATGTCGTACAACTAAAATAAGAGGAAACATTCATTAATTTCATATCAAAATGGAAACATCCACACATTATTTTCTACACTTTATCATTAGCTTAAAAATGTCATCGAGTTGATAACCAATGTTACAATATTGATTGCTTCTGTAGGAACATGTGGCATGTGGGTGCTCGACGCGCGCGATACAATGCCATCGACCACACCGACAGTGAAAACAAAACATTTCACACCATGGCCAACGCATACGGAATATCAAATTCATACTCAAATAAATAAGATTAAATGCAAATTACACTTGTAGATTCTTGAAAATAGAAAGCACATCCTTACATATTACAAACTACATCATACATCTAGTTTTAAACAACATAAATGCGATAGAGTGTAGAAAATGTAAAATAAAACCAATAAAGCATGAAATGTGCAAACATGATCTTTTTGATTGAGGCTAAAACCACTACAACAGCTCCATTGTTGATTTCACAGCTGATATGAGACTATAATTTTCTGATAGGACTGCAAATTAAACATAAAATGAACCAGCAGTTATGTTATTGTTTACCGAAATATTAGTCCAAACCAAGTGATACTTTACTTTGATAATTAATTTCACAACAAGGCTGAATTTTCATGGAAAATACACCCCTAATAGTGGACCTCAAAAAAAGGACTGATTTATTGGTTTTATTCAAATATGACGAAAGAAAGTTCGATTAAATATACAGAGACAATCATCATTTAAAAACTAATTAATAAGAAATAACCATTTTAATACTTTAAGACATAAATAATAACACATTTTAAACAATTTAACTGCTTCTTTGACTTAAAATCTCTTACTTTCTATTTCCATCTACACTAATAGTATAACCAAGTCCGTTATGTTACATGTTAAAATTATCCTATACTGACGTAATGTAAAGGCGGTAGGCAGACAACTCTTACGAATACGGACTCAGCAACAGAGCGCAGCATGTGCAAGAACCAGTCAAAGTAAGGCAGCATTGAGATGCAACCCCAGCTTGGTGCTCGTGAGCGCAACGCAGCCACACTTAGCACTGTGGACAAGATTCAGAGAGGGACCACAAACACTACGAGTCACCTCATTACACATTACCATACAAAATGTCCTAACACTCTTAAAGTAGACCATCCGGCAACAATAGAGAGATCCATTACCTAGTTCACACTTCCACAAAATGTTCTCAAATTCATCTTAGACAATTTTTATTAGAAAAGGATCTCTGTGTTATTACCAGATGAAAATTGATGAATTAATGAACTCTCACTCCAAACAATTACTATAAATAGAGAAACAAAAACATACAAATGACATTATTATTACTGTGACACTAACTAGCGTAACTTAACACGAATAAATGAATCAGTCTTAAAAACCTGGACCACAAAAGGTCCCGTTACTATTTCAGCAATACAGTTATGTATTTGTTAATCCACTCTGTTCCTGAGTCAAACTTAAAGTATTATTAAAACTTACAAGATTAAACACTTACCAACAGAAAGCACTGCACATTAAATTTATTAACAAAAGGTTTCGACACATTAAAGCAAACCTTACTTAATTGTTTTATTATATTACCTATATCTCGGGTTAGTTCCGAGATACCGTGAATCTTATGCAAAACCAGAAACATGATTGACCCTAAATTATTCAGGGATTGATTAGATCATCTCCTGTTTTGATTTGCCTACAAAAATGTCTCTATCTAGATTGAAGTGAGTACTACCAGGTTCCACCACGAGGTATGGGAAGACACTTCCAGCCCAGCTCCTGCTACAGAGCAGCATAGCAGCACACTAACAGCTAAGTGACATACAGAAATGACTGTTCCTCGTGTTGGGGGGCCTCACATTCAACCGAGTGAACACTGCAATGCAACTGCAACTATCAGTTACTATATTGAACTGCAACTTACACATTTCTATCTTTTTGAATTTATCCAGTCATTTAATATTAACTGACAACATAATACATGATTAATATGAAATACATGCATAAAGCCCACTATTATAAGTACAAGTAGTCTCATTAAAACTAAATAGTTGGGTCAGTGACTGTGTCAACAAATACTTATTGGGGGTACACCCAAGTCAATAAATTTGTTGTGTATAAAATAGATATTAAAATATTGTTGAATCAAAATTAAATGTCATTCTTATTGTCCTGTGAGAATTCAAAATGTCAAACAATCCTAAGATTTTGCTCATTAATTTAAAGCAAAACAGAAAAGTGTAAGCATTTAATGATGTACTTATTTTGTAAAATATCAAGTATGTGTATCCCCATGTTTCAAATATCAGGATGTCTAGTGGGAATTCAACATGCAATGCTCTAAATGTCACGTTTCTAAAAGATAAGATAATTTTTCTACTCAATAATAATAATTTACTAAGTGCATAGTGCACTGCACTGGGCTTATTCAAATGAATAGAAGCAGCAACACTGGATAAATATTAGTCGATATTTTAAAATTATCCTATTTAACTTACAATTTATTCTAAAAATGTAGCAAAGTTATGGGCAGCATAGACATCACTTTGGCCATTCACATGACTTTATTTGAAGTCACAACGAGAGTTCTATGACCAAACCTATTGTATTTAGATATTTGTAGAGAAGGTTTATATGTAAATTTCAAAATTGTCTGCTTATTAGGAACCAAAAGTATGAGTTTAGAATGTACAAGCATTGTGCTGCCGCATGCCTAAATGCACTGCATCTCACATTTACAATTTTATTCACACCCTATTCAAGTAGAATGCAGCTAGCGTTATGCACAAACCTCTGGTTTTAAATATTTCCAATTATGTGTATTGCTTTAATATATCAGAATGATAATAATTTAATATTCACTGAAGTTTTTGCTGACACATTATTGCTTCCACAACAGTCAATCACATATGACACATTTTCCAAGAAACAAATTAACAACATAAATATCACAAAGCCTAATATACAATCAAGCCCAATACCATTAACATATGACCTTCTTGTAATAATATTGGCACGCGGCATGCTCCATTATTACCAATCTTTCCCTAATCTTACACAAATCAGTCAATCCTCTTTCCATTAACATAAAAACTAAATAAGCCCATAAAGTAAAATAATTACATTTGAGACTACAGTAAGCACAGCGCTCGACCGCTAATGCAACAATGTATTTAGTAGGCTACATATCATATCAGTAATGATCGTTTCAGATGCAATGTATAACAAATATATACACATTGACACAGACTTTTCAATTCTTCACTTTGGAAACATAACTAAACTAGAGATAAAAAAGTATATTCGAGGAGGGTCAGGAGTGCTTGCTAAGCAGAAGCAAATTTACGAGAGGAGAGTCCGTTCGCGCGTTTAACGCGATCACGAGTGTTTGACGACGATGACGCCGGGCCGCGGCGGCGGCGCCCTCTCCGCCTTCTTGGTGAGCGCCAGCGGCGTATCGCCCGCCTCCTCGCGGAACAGATGGTCGCCTTCTAGGTGGCGGATCGCTTCTACGATCGTCTCGAGATTCTGTCGACTGGTGCTGGCGAGGTAGAGCCGCGACGGTGCTTCGCTGGCCGCCTCCGGGAGGACTTCCACTTCCACGCGAGGCTCCGCCTTGATAGCAGCTTCTAGCAGAGGTGCAGTGACAGCAGCTGTCTCTACCACAACTGCTGCAGCGGGAACTTCTACTTCTTCACTCTCCAACTTGCATTCTGATGCCTCCTCTGTTTCTTCAAACTGTACTGCTGGCTGTGGTAGCTCGTGGGTGGCATTTGGGTATATTTGTGCTTCCAGAGCATGTACTCTTTCCTCAAGGTGGCGTCTTAGTCTTCTCTCTTGATCCAGTTGCACCTTCAGCTCCCCGCTATCAACATCTTTCTTCTGAACAGAAATACTTATCAGAGAGGTTGTGATGGGTTCAGGTGACAGTGACTTGGTGATGGCGTCGTCTGTAGAATCTGGTATAATAGTAGGAACATTTGCGACTATGTCATTTTTTCTTTTCTTCAAAGGTATTTCACCACCTTCATGTTGATTCAATAATCTTTTAAGCTGACAGTTTTGTGAGAGGAGTCTCGTTTTTTCTTGTTCCAAATTATAAATATATTCAGCAGTTTGTTGCAGAATGGCAGCCTGAAATAGAGAATTATGTATAAGGTATTATAAATAAATAAATATTGAAGGACATATTTGTGTTAAGATTGATTAAAAATATAATATGATAAGTAATGTATATATAATAGACTATCAGATGTCAGCAAAGTTTGTGAAGACACTGGCTAGCATTAAGCCATTATCTCTTGCTATGCCCCAATACCTCGGTGAACATGTAATTTTTTTGGAAAATTGTACATTGTATGCAAGTGTGAATAAATGAATGAATGACAACAAACTTAATGTGTCTTATTACTTTAGTAATTATTGGTCCACAAAGTTGATTGAGCCATCAAAATTAATCACGTTAGTGAAGGAGGTATACCTTGCTTTGAAGAGCTGGCAGTAATAAATTATTTGGTGTTGGGATCATACCTTGCTTAGTTTCTCGCCTTCATGACGAGGAAGGAGTGTCCTCAATGTGTGGAACCCTGCGTTGATGCTCTGCATTCGTCTGCGCTCATTGCTGTTGGCTATCTCTCTTCGAATCCTCTTTTCTGCTTCCATTGTTTTGCTTCCTGAAGAGGAATGTTTCTCACTGGAAGAAGATTTAGTTAACATTACTAACAGTTGTATATTAAATAAGTATCATTCTATGGTATAGTCAATATACTATGGTTTTCAAGGTTGTTAAGTCACAAATTAATCAAACAATTGGGGATGGACTCAATTCAGCTCAATTGGGGTCAAAACTTTATAGCAGGTAAACAATCAGATTTACTCATCAAATTGTCATATAACTTATCTTCACACATAACAGAATACTAGTGTTGCTCAGTGCCCAGTTTCATAATAATATTAGTTTTATTTACCCACACCTACAAACATTATTAGAATTATTGTAAAAATATTAGCAGTGCTGTTTTCCATACAAATTATAGCCTCATCAAATTCAGAGAGAGTCTGTTTTTATTAGACAAGTATATTTTTGTTTATCATAGATGTAACATAATGTATGTGCGACATAATAAGTTTCTACTTTATCTAATAAATAATTGTGATTTACATGCTTCAATTTTAACAAAGCAACTACTTCAACATGTACTGAGTTTATTTACCAACATAAATGATGGCCTAAAATTGTAGTTTCAATTTAAGTTTGTTTATATGATAAACCAAATAAAAACAAGCCATTGTTTTTAAAAATGAACATCAATATTTTAAAGATTTTTTTAGGTGAATATGATATGTACAGTTAAGTTTTAGCGACTTTACAACTTCTAGTCATGATTAACTTAGGTTACTATTGAAAAGAATACAACATGTGTAGTGCATTTCATCCATTCGAGCAATGGATCCGTACAGGCTATCCTAACATAGCGATAATTAAGTTTTTAATAGTTTATTTATCTATAAAACATGAATGGAGTGACATTATTTACGCTAAACGTAAATACATGTGGTTGATAGTACAATTTTCCGCAATACAGAGCGCCTACTACGCCTATTTGATTTGACCAAACATGGCGGCCCAACAGCTGACTACAGACCGGCACGGGGCGTGTACACGGTCATATGGGCGACTCAGATTCTTAATTACTAGGTAAATGACATTTCTAACACGATAAACAAATAAAGAGAAGCTGTAAAACACATTAAAACATCTGAAAGTCGGAAATTAAGCAAAATATAAGCAACCACGCCGGGTATTCGTACCTGGCAAAAGCGTGATCTGATGCTTCTTCTTCGTACAAATTGTAATCTTCTACTTCTAGCAAACAGACGTCATTAGCGTGTAATGACATTACTATTGTATAATGTTCACTTCTTCCTCATTAAATTACGAGGATACACTTGCTTTTGGGTGAAAAATGCAGTTTTATCGCGGCACTGTCCACAATGGCGGGAAATGACAATGAGTTCAGTCAGGTGACGCCACACGTTTTTAAGATAACACAGTTAAGTTTAATGGTTGTAGATCACTTTCTTGTACTTAACACAGCATCACAACACACAAAAATCACAATTTTCGTTAATTCACGCTGATAATCTTCGCAAAAACACAGATTTTAGGAGGGAGTCAAGGGCAGCACGACATCGATGCATACAAAATACCATAGACTAACAAAATCATTATTTTTTTTATAGATTATTTTCAAGCGTAGGGTAGGGATGTACCAGTATATCTTGTCAAATACATGAAACATTGAAATTTACATTAATTCAGTCGATTGACTTTTATATTAGCGCATATTTAATAGGTACATTGGTAGTACACAGTATACACCTTCGTTTACCCAACTATATTTCACACATACCTATCTAGATTTCTTTCGTGTAGGTTTAACCACCTAAGTTTACAAATAAACCTAACCAAACATTACGCAGCTATTAGTTGGGTAAACTAAAATTTGTAATAATTCGGCGTTGGCTACCTACCTACCTAAACCAATAAAAATTGATCTAGAAATTGAACTGAAGTGTGCAACATTTTCCTGACGTGAGTATAAACCACTGTGTCCAAATTTTTATGACAGACTTCATCGTCCGGTGACGCAGCAATGGTAGCATTTGGCAACCAGCAACATAGTCCTTTTAAAAAATGTTATAATTGAAGTACCAAAGACTCGCATGATTTAGAAGCTTTCTTTCTACTTTCATAGTAGGTATGGACAGCAACAATATGAATACCTCAGGAATCATATTTCTAACTCACTCTGACCCCTCAAAAGATTCACAAAACCAGAGTACCTAAATAGATTTCTTCTATATTTTCATTCTAAATTTTAGACTAGAGCGTTGCTCTTAAGCCTATTCCGAAAAATAAAGTTATAAGTTATACAGTCCACTGGTGCGCTGATCACAGGTTAGCAAGAGATTTGTATTTTTTTTTCTTAGTTTGTTATTTCACTTAATTTGTAGACTTAACCCAGGAAGTCTAATTTTACAATGGTACTTAAACGTACTCATATCATACTATAATATGTCCTAACTTTACCTGTAATATTAGTCGTAAATGTAATAAAAAATATTCTTGATGCACGTCACTAAAATAGAGTATATATGTTTGTCTATGCTTTTAAATGTTTTGCCATTCGATATAATTTAAATAAATAAAGTAATCGTCTTATATGTTTACTATTTTTAGCATAAAATAGCCATATAATATTAAGTGTTTAAAAATAGAGTGCTAATTTAGAGTATTTCATAGCAATGTTTTAAAAAATGTGTAGTTTTTTTATTATGTTGGTATTGGGTGAAAGTTCAATGCCACAAAGCCATTGACTTTTATGTTTACTAATGTTGGCTGCAATGAAGCGTCTCGAATCGAACGACCAATCACAACTGCGTTTCAATTTTGAATAAATTTTGAGGTGGGGATTTCATCCCGCGCCGCCATATTGTGTTGGGCTGTGAGTGCTTGAAGTGATTTTTCTCTGTTTCTGTGTAAATTCACTGTCAATATATTTTGGATTGAAAAATACAAAGGTATGTAATATTTTAACTATAGTTTTTGTTATGGTTTGGCCGTAGTTGGATGTTTTTTATGAATTCGCATGTTTCCATCGCCGGCATTTGGATGGCCGACATGGGTCAGTATAAAATAAAAAGAATATTATTTCACTATTATTTTCGAGCATGTCAATCTTGTACATTCATTGCGATAATATCCTATAATAAATTCATTTAATTTTAATATAAGAATTTAAGTAAATATCCGCAAGTGAGAGGCTTTCACTGTACGAACAAAGTATTGTAGTACATTATTCCGACCACATTTACAAAAGGGTTTACCCTTATGTCGCATCGCAATGTTTGCGAGAAATTATTAGATCGAATGATAAATCTCGTAAGCTTAGCTTACGAGATCATGTGTCAGTTTTAAAAGACCATCTAAGTATCTAATTTAGTTCCGCGAAGTACGAAAGTGCAACGTTAGGAAAGGCAAGTCCTTTGTGATCGTCGAATGTATGATTCATCGGGCGAGCCGCCTGGGGGATACTACATACACTGTGTTCCGACGAGGGTACTGTACAATATTAATATTACTAATCACTGAACAGTTAGCTGGGTAATTAGTAGACCACATACAATGTTATCTTTAAACAAATATGCATTCATAGTAATTAATTATTATAAATTGTTAAGGGTAGTCTTGTGGCTTTACTTATTTGTCGAAACTTTGTGTGTAGCTAATGAGGTAAACACTACTTAGGTACTTACTTAATAAGTCACCCAACATAATTCTCTTATCTCTCTACTGTAGTTTTGTGTTTCAAAATTCAAATATCTAATTAAGTCTGTATGAATGTGGGTACATGGCTATTACCTATATGGGTATTTGAACATAAACTTTTATCTAGGTACCAAATAAATAAACATAACCACATGACCAGTTAATAACCCTACCTACTTTAAAAATTATATTGTTATAACCTCCCATGTAGGTATATAAGGTAGGTTTAGTACGTACTGGATACTTATGTAGGTAAGTACTAACGAGTATTTGGGCAAGAAATCATACCTATTTAAACATTATTTTTATCTATGCATAGGATGTTGGTCTTATCCTGAAATTTTGATAAATTAGGTAACATATCAATATAATATATACATTAATATCTTGGGTATGGGCATTGTACTAAATTTGTATTAAGTACATTATTTTTGACTTGCTTTAAAAGGTGTAGATACTTAGGTATAATTTGTGATCTGCACAAATTATTTACTTAAATGATAATATGACTATAATTAAGTAAAGTAAATGATTGTGTTTTCATTTATTTACTGCTATTATGATGTATGTACTTTAGTTATTTTTATTGACTACAATCTTATTTTGTGATATGTGAGGATCCTTTTATTTGCACAGGTCTGTTATAATATGTTGTTTGTCCAATGTATTTAAATGTTTTCCTTATACATAATTGTCCTACTTTCAAATCGACTTATGATTCATTAGTCACATGCTTATGTGGTGATATATAATTTATTTACCCAAGTGTAAAACTACTCTCTAAACATTAATTGACAATATAAATGTGTAACTATAGTTACTATGTCTTTGTAGCTGCAGCATCTTTGACATTATTCAACAGTCTATAATGATTATGTTTCAAACTCTTTGGCGGTTCTATGCTAAGACCTATATTTATTGTCAACTTGAATGTACATTCATAAACATAATACATATATAGATTTAAATACGAAATAAGATAATATTTTAATATTACCGTACCTACATGTTATTTTGTAACTTGTATAAGAATGGAAACTGAACTATGTTTAAAATGTTTCATAACTACTTAAAAGTCTTATAGCATTTCAAATATGTCTTTGTTACTTCATTGTTTAAATTATAATAGATGCAAAACAAAATGAAAAATCTGAATTTCGAATATTGTTAAGTTTGCTTGAAGCTTAACAAATCTGTGAATAGGAATACCATAATATATGAAAAGCCAAAAGAAACAATAGAGTCAGATCTTTGTAAACCTTGGTAATAATTCTCTTTTTATATTCAAGCTATATTGTAAGGCAGCAAAAAAAAAATAGTGTTACTTAGTAAATTATGTATATTATGCATTGATTTACTTTATTTGGGTTGTCCACTGTAAACTATAATAAGTGATATAAAAAATATCTAAACCAATTTCATTGCCTTGTTACCTGTGATATGTCAAAATATAGAATATAAAAAAAACTTTAGATAAACATCTTTATTTACAATAATAAATAATACATACATAAAAACAAGTGAAAAACACTAAACATACTACAATAAACTAATTTGATGCATAAAGAATCACCAAGCCCACAGCTAGGCAGAGTGCATGCACATCACACAGAAAACATAGATGCTTACTCTCACATAATTAGTTAATATATCACAAGAGTAAAAATTATCATATCAATATCACATGTAGTTTTTAAGAAATCTGTCTGACATACAAACATATACATATCAAATTTGACATCCATATTTGAAAGCTTAAATACCCTAATAATAACTCAATTCATATCTAATTATGATAATATCACATATCATGACATACAGGTAAAAAAAATAATCAACTCTTTTGGAGGAGCTTGTTAAATCAAATAGCACAGGTTTCGTTTTCAGAAATTTTTACAAGAGACATCTTGTTCATTTCTTAAGTAGTCTGTATTGATACATAATTAAAATTATAGATCATACATACCAACCAGATCTCATGATATTTTCCTATTGGTATCGTTGGTGCAGAGTTACTTGTGGTTGCAATCCGCAAGAGGCAAATGCTATCGATTTTCCGCTGCATGTTTACGTAACGCATATGATATGTACAATTGCATTCCCTGTATTAGACTCATAAGAAGACAGCTTTTCAAGCGTTGTACATTGGTTTCTTTTAACTGAAAATGATGAATTCGATGAAGATTATGAACTCAGTCCATGTTTGCTGTTATTTTAGTCTTTTATGCAGCCTGTTTCAGTTGAAGTTACGAAACTACGTCAGTTTGCATTACCAAAAATGTTCTTACTGTAATGCTGATGGTTTGTGATTACATTTGAGGGTTTATCATAAAGAAACTAGGTAAACTTGTTTTACCACTAAATAAGGTGATTGCTGATGAGCTTTTTTTTCGATCGTGTCAACCACATTAGATTTCAATGTATTTGAACAGCTTTATTTGAGATAATCTTGGGGATAACAATGTTATGCAATTTATCTCGTATCATGTCCATTGTTTAACTTTATTTTTGACGCATTTTTATTTAAGTTATTTGTAATACAATAAAATTGTAATTCATAAGGAAATATATAGGTACGGGAATGTCAATCAGCATCCTAGAGTGATACCGCGCCTGTTTACAAGTTTAGGAACACGTGGTCGTAAAGTTTTTCAAGCGTAACCGTCTCTCGTCGAGTGAGCGTGTAACGTTCACGAATTTATATACAGGGAACCTACTCGGCGGGCCGGCAACCTTGAACGGAGGCGAGTCAAGGTCACCGGTTACATTGGATCCTCTGCTCCGAGCATGAACCAGACCCGATCGAGTCTCATTGTAACAGCCACGACAATGCGTGTTCGGGTTGACTGGCTCAGCCTAAAAACGTTAAAGTAGGGGGCATAATCCAGGTCGATGACCCTAATGCATGGACCGATTTGGACTTCTCTCTCCGCTCGATGACGAACTGATGCTATCTCTGCGTTGCTGCGACAATCTCGCTTGTAATGTACATTTTATAAGCAAAAAATTTCAATTTTTACCTGTTTTACATCGGATACAGATGCTCTCACAATGCACCTAAAACGTACTGGTGTTAATAGGAATCCAAAGCTATTAGTAAGTAATTTACATCGGATGGCTACAATCACAGAGCTTTGAAGTCCATGCTTGTCGCCCTGTGACTAGAGGCGAATTCTTTCTTTATTCGATACAAAACAGGTGTCACCATTTACTAAAACTAACACACTTTCGGCACGCACACTACGACGCACGAGATGTTCATGTACACAGTACGCTTCAACTTCATCGGCTGTGCAATGTCGATATTTTTTATCGATTATTTACACATTTACTTCAAAGATGGAAATATATGTCTTTACTTTAGTATAACTATATTATTTAAGTACAAATTATAGTTAACTAGCTATGGCCCGCGGTGTTATCCGTTGTAAAAACTTTTTTATCCCGTGGGATAAAAACTATCCTATGTCCTTACCGGGGACTGAAACTATCTCTATAGCAAATTTATTTTTATCTATTTTATTTAATTATCAAATCATCTTCAAAATGACTGGAGCATATTCTGGCATTTTTATGAGGAAACCAGTTGTATCTACCGGTCGCCAATATCCATTTATTTTTTAACACTGGATTTTTTGGAAATCTGTAAATTAAGTAGGTATGTGTTAAATAAAAACCGTAATCCAGAAACATTTCCATACAAATCCAGAAACATCATATACATTATATCGATTATCGATAATTTGCTAGGTTCCATTTACACATCACTTTGCTATCGAGAAGTAGCGTCGTCAAGACAACGAATGTGTTAATGCCATTCAAAATGTCAAAAGTTTTATTTATTAAAATTACGAAATTTTACTACTTATGGATGGTATTTCACGCCGGTAACACTGGAACTTGTTCTTACAATTTTTAACTTGACACCAGGACATATTTAATAGTTTATCATGCTGTAAAACCGAGTAAAACGACCGAAAACTCTCTCTCGCTCGGACTATGTTTGACAACAGACTGACAAGCGCTGTCGTAGGTTAGGTTGGCATGTTTACTGGACCAAACGAGAACCACGTATTATTAGTCATTTCGCTTCTATGGGGGGGCGCGCGCGGGAGCGATGTGGCCCGATCGTTGTTCTGTGGCTACAATAAACCGAGTATAAACAATGGCCTCGGGGTCGGCGCCGTGGATATTTTCGTCCCGTAGTGAATGTTTGCGCGAGATAAGGCTCGGACCCTGCGTGACTAAAGTCTCTGCTATTTATGTTTGTACAAAGAGAGTAACGAGGGATAACGAACGATAAACGCGGTGTTGCTCGAGGAATGCCATGCTCTGCTAATGACCAATGAGAATAATAGCCATGCTCCACTACGATTTCCTAAACAACTCTCAGTTTCGTACCAAACGCAGCGGTAGACACTCGGTTTAGTTTTAATTACCAGTTAACATAGTGAGTATTGCATGTAACAGTGAGTTCAAATTATACCTACCGACAGGATATTGCTGTGAAGTCAGTGAGCACGTTATGACTGTGCTTTGTTGTCGGCTTCAAATTATTATAACAGTACGGTGGTTTTCTCAGTATTGTGGTGAATCTTAATTGCCTACTTATTTGTTTTATTACGTATGTGGTAACTAGCGTGAATCATCCGAACGGATTGTGCCGCGTAGGTGTTTGTGTGTAAATCGTAAAAATAGGTTCATTCAGGAAATTTTAGTGGCCTGATTCATTCAATACAGTTTACCTTCCTTCCTACGTCACACAACAAACAACTTTATATATGGCTCACCATTTAAGTTAGGTATTTATGTTTTTCCGTATAGGGATTTAGTCATTACTCATTAGTTTTTTTATTACATTGTTTTAGTAAATTAATTGCAAGCCTTTGTCGCTTAGGTATTAAGTATGGGGCTAGGTGGCGTTGTGTTATATGTCCAGAAATATTTATTTATTGTTAATATCCCTCTGTTTGTGTTTATGTTAACCGCCAGTGTCGTCGCCTCGAAGCTCGCAGTCTATTTGAGCGGTGCATCGGATGCACTTTCGATGGGAGGTACTATTTCGGGCGGCTTCGGGAGTGAATATTTATTTCGGGCGACTTCCCAGCGCCGTGACCCAGTGGCGCGCTTTGTATTCCAAATGCGTGCCCCGTACTACCTGATTTGTTTATTTTTATCTGGCACTGCGTGCATAGGGCGCTCTGACTAATTTGCATTTTGTGCTTGTTGGGTGTTGGTTCAAACAAGTTACATGGCGTTTGAATCACGCATGTCTGACTAGTAATTTCATGCTTCAACTAATCGTTCATAAAACCATCAATTTTTTAACAACTTTTTAACAGCTCCCTTTTATCTGCAAACTTGCACCTAGAAGGCTGTTGACTGTTTTATTGTAGATATGTACTCATAATCTAAATTATGGTTACGCCGTTGATATTGTCGTTCTGTTACTAAATAGTTTATTCGGAATACAGCGTTAATGACTCTATTATAGCTAATTAATATAGAAATATGTACAATTTATCCACTTCCGAGTTGAAGTAGCGATGTGAATGTCAAAATGTTGCAGTATCCCCTTATTCCGGCAAACGAGTCACGTACCTGAACAATACAACGTTGTACTGTGGTTAGGTTCTGGATGCCTACAGAATTATTGTGTTGGCCGGAAATTGTTGTGTCTAGTGCATTTTTATCAGAGTAATAAGTATTAGGTACTTGATAAAGTGTAATAAGTGTAGATAAGTTGGATTGGGCTCCATTGGTTGGGGTTTAATGTATAGGTAACTAAACATTGTGAAACATTTAAATTCAGTCTTAATTTTCTGGACCAAATTTTGAAACTTTACTCGTAAATGTACTTACCCACCTTCCTCCTTCAATATTTTTACTATTAGGTACTTGAAAGTGTTACACAAACTATTAAAAAGCATTCATCCATGATTGCTATCTTCTCCGCAGCCTTGGTTTTCAATGGGTTTCTATTTGCATAGCATAGGCACGCTTCGCTACTAACAGTCTTGGTATTCGGTAGCGATAACGATCCTCCGATCTGTTTTTGTCGACAATTCGTCAGTCGGCTACGGTTCGACGGACGCTGCCCGCTTCCAAAGAACGCCATGATACGTTCGTTATTTTATGTGGTAGCATTAATCTTTAGGGTGGTGACGTGGCTTGAACTGAGCTATGAAATAACTATCTAATGTGGGGTGGACAGTCGTTAAATTGCTTTAACAATTTTATCATTGCTAGTGTATAAGAATTTAGCTGAGCTGACGACCAACATTTAGTAGTGAGTGCGGCTACTTATTGTTTTTTTACGTTTCACATTTCAAATCATACGCACGACCCACTATCGACACTAGCGGCATATTGGACCACATGGTAAGCTAGCGCCTCTAGAGGTGATCTCACACGCGGTAGCTCTCAATGGCACTAGGGAAAGATGGAATCTACTGGCTGTAATTTTCCAAATTGGCTTGTCCTTTAACTTTTCATATTTTTTTTTGTTACAGGACCGCAGGTATCATGGGTGCTAAACAGAGCAAGCGCTCGGTGGACATAAGCGGCAAAGAAGCGGAGGGCGGCGGCGAGGTGGCCGCTGCAGGCGCCGGGGGCGAAGGCCGAGTGGAACAGCTCGCCGACGCAGACGCGCTCAAACCGCAGCTCAACGGGGATGCGCACATAAAGCACGAGGAGACTGTACGTACCAACCTCATCTGTAACTTGGCCTGAATCTACCTAGAAAGCTTGGACTTGACTATCTATTGGGTAATCATTATGAGGCCTTACTGAAGGTTCTGTGTTTACCTTAGGCTTAGAGTATAAGAGCTATTTTATCGCAGTTGTTTAAGGAAAAGCCTTGCTGCTACGAGAATTTGAAACCGAACTGATGGTCGTTGATGGCACAAATATACAATTCACACACATCATTGAAGCGAAAATTTACTGCAAACAGCGTGCGTGCTTAATCTAAGTCGTCGCCTGCAGATTAATAGTTCTGTTTTGGTTTAGTTTGTCCTATCGGCGTTCCCTCTGGCCGCGGGCACATTTTGAACACGTAATCTTCGTTCCCATTTCATTGGTGCTGTCACACGTCCGTCAAACAAATGTGGCCCATTAGATGGGGAAATGGTAGGGTGCACGAACCTATCAGACAATATGCGGGCTGATACGCGGGATCGGGCGAGGGACCGCATTCCGAGCTCGTCCTAATTAACATCACCAACAACGGCCGCTCTGTAGTTTCACTATCATATTGTATGCGTGCCTTTAATGCCCGTCAAATTGACCACCGCCAGATACATATTATTTCCGTTACATAATAGCGCATTTACGATGCTTTGTTAACCTTCTAACACACAATTTGGAATACTTTGTTTTTGTTACAATATCCTAGCGTGTAGAATTTATTCTTTACTAGTTTTCTTTGTGTTTACTGAGTGGCTTATTTAGTGATGTAGTGTAATATTGGACTCGCGTAGTCTTATTATTGTAGGGACAAGTTTTGCTGAGGCGACTATTACATACTTACCGCGCGGGTCGGGCTGGAATTCCTAACAACTGGTTCGTGGACTAGCTTCCCACCTCTTCCTGTGTAGATAAAGATTCGAATGTAATCGTCTGCGATTACACTCACTTACAATAAACACAACCAAGATACTCTACGTACTCGTAACAATGTAGTTTATGAACGCATTTCCTATACATAAATGGCATGTACCTAATATGATTTAGTTTTCAATTACTTTTATTTCATGCTAATTAATGAAATGCTCATCTAATACACTTTTGTGCCTAAGCGTAGTGTACAAAAAAGAAACAAATAAACCCTTAAAACACAATAGTAAGTAGCATGTATTTACCAGCGCATTAGTAATAGGCTCACAAATATTCCAACATAGTACGCACGTGTTCTGTTCATAAGGTGCAATAACTTCTTACATGGCTTTCTCGTGCTAAGAAAAGTACTCCTTCTAACGTAGGTATAATGCGATGCGCTCGGCAGTCTGGCCGACAGGAAACCGACTCGGATTGTGTGCAATTTAATCTTAATTCCAGCGACATTCGCCGCTATCTACTCCAATAACTTTCTGCTTAATTACATCTACAGACTTTCGACTCACTTGTTACTACTTATGTTGTCTATATTTTGTTTGAAACTTGTTTCAACACATAGTGTCGTCTGTCCATTTTCATGTGTTGTAGTTGCTAATAGCTGTGATAACAGTAAATGAGTGGATCGGTAGGTTCCTAGAAGACTAATTAAGCGCTATTTGTCTTCTAAAATAGAAGTAGAACATAAGAATGCGGACACGTTTCGTTTAATGTAGTTGTTTTCACGCATTAACAGGCGCTGTTATTGTCATTTTGC
Source organism: Macaria liturata (assembly GCA_964023185.1). Taxonomy (NCBI): domain Eukaryota; kingdom Metazoa; phylum Arthropoda; class Insecta; order Lepidoptera; family Geometridae; genus Macaria; species Macaria liturata. Next base: position 9,736,569 of record OZ026820.1, on the reverse strand, counting down.
GAAAACATGCTGAGTACTAAGTATTTGTGGTCGTTGCGGAATTCCCTTTGTTTGGCCAGCTTTGTAGTTCCAGCAACTCGGTAATTTAATATGTAGGAGGGTTGCGAGTGTCGGGTGCTATCGATTGTAGCGCGTCATGCGGCTGCACCTCAAGGGTTACACTACACGTGACACGGATCTACCGGGGCTTCCTGCATTTGCACACAACAACAGTCCACCTTAACATTGTTTACATGGAGTTTCTTTTTACTACAATTTTAGCTAAAATACTTCAAAGCAAACAACCAAGAATACAACGAATGTAGAATTATTTTGTGACGACAAGACATAAAACCAGCCCCCTCCCTCTCCAAAGTAATGCGAGTTTAATTTATAACAATTTATCATGGCTGACCCTCCCTTCGGTATTTGTGCCGGGTTTGTCCCGGTTCGTCATCCAGGGTAGCTCGACTGCGCGCGCATCGCCGCTCTATTGCAACACGCATGTACAATTAAGTATTATTTAGTATATTTAAAGTTATCTATTGGCAAAACGATTCGAGTAATATTGATGTAACGATAGACAGACTGAAACTCGTGGTTAAAACATATATATGTACTGTTATTACGGTTTGATATTTTTAATAGTTATATGATTTTAATTTTACTTTTGTTGGATTTTTAGGACAAAGAAAAAGAACTGGACAGTGGCACACCGGAAAATGAAAAAGATGCTACCACAGAAAAGGAAGGAAAAGAAGAAGAGGATAAAGAAAAAGAACAGGCCCCAATCACTAATGGAGATTCAGAACCCAAAGTAGAAAACGGTGAATCCACACCCACTCCCGAGGATGGGAAGAAACCCAAGAAAGAGAAGGTACAAGTTGTTTTGTTTTGATATTCATATTCGTCTAACTTACGTTCTGAAGTGTTTCATTGCATGTTGTGAACTATTTGACGTTATTAACCCCGAGCATGTCGTGAACAGGTAAAGAAGAAATGGTCGCTCAGGTCGATCAGTTTCAGCCGGAAAGACAAACCTAAACAAGAGAAGAAGCAGAAGGAAGAAGAACCCAAAACGAACGGCGAGCCAGAGAAAGTTCCAGAGGAGGTAAGTTGCTATTTATACACTCATTTTGCTTCTTTCGCTCGCTACACAAATAACGGCAAAAGTACAAGAACCGACACCGATAGGTTCGTAAAAAATGAAGTGTCCGTAGCTATGGTATATATTCGATGGTTTGAAACGAGTGCCCGTAATGCCATAACTTTCTAATTTCTAAGTATTACTCTACGTCTCTGTTAGTATTCTATCAACGTTGTCGGAGTACAATGAAATGAACAGTGAACCGTACCCTCGACGCGCCGACTAAATCATCTATCATCGCCGAGTCGGCCTACTTTCGTCGCCGCCGCACTCCATGTTCCCACCGAGCAGCCGACCATTGTAACACATGGCGATTAAAAATTAACTCCGATGTACGTGCAATTATTTTAGGCGGAGTCATTGTCCTCTGTTACGCGATTTTGAGACGATGTGAAATCGTGCGCACGTGTATTGTCCAAACTGTTACGAGGGCGGCCGAGGCAGCGCAGATACCCTGCTCCGGCGTGAGATCTCTCCTCGCCTCCTCGCGTACAATAAACACGCTATCATTACCCTATTAGTGCTAGTAATCGCCCAATTACATATGCAATAGCGATAAATATTGAAATCGGATGCGGACCGTTCAGATTGCACAGTTATCGAAGACTATGCGAGTGAATTGAAATAATCTAGATAATATCATGATTCGCGGGTGCAATTTTCGTCAAATTAAGTTTTGGTGGGTCTCGCAACAGGCGGCTAACGAGACGACCTTGCGGTCGGTCGGAGTAGAAACCTACGATTTCTATGACAAGTGTGTATTGCGACGTAGTGCATTGCACCCAGGCGGCGCAGCGCGAGGAACAATGCGCATTATAATTCAAAGTGGTGCTATATCCGCGCTAACCAAACGTGCGCCGCCATCGTGGCCGGGACCGGGCGCGTCATTACGGACACTCATTGAGGAGCTGCCTCTACCACACAATAAATTACACGACTCTTTCATTAATACTTAGCTATACATGAAGCTACCCAGTTATGGACATACCGTATCGTACGTGCTTTCTGGTAATCCGTGCCCGAGACAACGCCCGCTAGCCGTTTACTTATAACTTGTTGGCAACTTCAGTTACAGTCAATTGCACTTGCTGAATATTAATGTGATCGATAAGAATATAACTAATCGGCTTATAGTTTGATTGTATCGTTTCCGATATATCTATTTTTAATTCATATTTTTTCAACGCTCGTTTAAGTTTGAAGTATTACCAAACTTCACCCTTCACAATATCGTTAAATATTCTTTGTAGATAGCATTTTTAGAAACTACGATTAATAAAGCTAAATTGTAGAATTATGTAACTCAATTATCAACCCACTGTGAGACGGTACCCGTTAACATGACGAAAGTTTCGTGTAGCAGTAATTGCTCTAACATGTAATTTTCGGGAACTTAAACAGAAAGATTAATTAAACCCATCGTTTGTTTACATTGAACTGTGGAGATAGGTGGAGATGCAGCAGTAGGAAGGTACTGGCGGCGCGGAGTGGTGCGGGCGCCGCGCCGCGGGCCGCGGGCGAGTGGCTCGCAGGCTCGCGTTTATTTGTCTCGTGTGAATTAACAGCCGCCGATGCGCGGTCATTAGCACTCGGCCTCGCCTCAGCCTCCCACTACGACGCCTGACACTTTAAACCCTAACAATAACTACATTTTTAACACCACGTTGACGCCCATAACGACGTCCGATGCTCATGAATAGAAATAATAATCGCCCGAATACCATTGCGAGTATTTCCGAGAATTACACAACGGGCTCTGTGCGCCCTATTATTTATACACGCTGCGGAGCTACATTTGAATCCATTACATTGTCAGCTTTTAATTAAATGCATAGAATTATCAAAAGCAACGAAGCGATCGTGAATATTCATTTCTGATACAACTTTCATTCTATCTGTTAGGGTCGAACATTACGTTCTGAATCGAGGTAGAGAGTTAAACAGCGAGACCCAAACGGAATACGAAATGCATCGGTCGTGCCAGTCGATGACGTAAAGACTGGGAGCATTAGGAAACGAGTTTGTCGAGTGCAGAATAAAATTAGCAATCCTTGGCAGGTTTAGCGGCGGCAGTGGTGGGCGGCCGGCTCGCTGCCCGCAGTGTTGCCTCTACAACCAACGGTTTTACCCACAAACTGCTCTACAAACATAATAAATAAAGCAGAAGTCTATTCTTGTTAACACTCCGTAATATTCATGGAATGCGTCACTTAAAGATCGTAGCAAATTCCATTGATGAAATCATTAAACAGCCAAGTGACAATGTCGATTCCCATAGCGTACAATGATTCAAGTGAATGACTATTCACGCAGCTATTCCGAGAATTCATTGGATCAATTAACGAGCGACGAACAGTCACGCTGTTGATAACCTTAAAGACTTCGCTTTATCTCGGTAGCTGGACATTCCGGCATTTGGAAATATGTATTGATATCTAAATGAACCCAATTGTTTGTGATATGTTTGATGCTGAAAGTTAGTAAATGTGGCTAGTACGCGGGGCACACCTGGCGTGGCAACACTGCGTAGGAGGTCGGCAAACCGCTTCTCCCTCCACCCACGGGCGCCGGGCGCTTCGCCCCGTCCTGCGCCCCACATACTACATATAAACAATCTCGGATGCAACGTGGCTCGTGCATCCTCGCCTCGACACGAGAAACTAAATAAATTAATAATATTTATAAAAGTTACGGTTTTTCATGTTACGAAAAAATTATAAATAACTAGTTATCGCTTACTTTATACGAAGAATTGCATTCTAACTTGACTAACAATTATTTAGATCAAATTATAAATAGCCGTTGGCAATTACTTACGTTTTTAAGAACTTACAAATAGGCTCCATAAATCGGATGAAAGATAAGACGTGGGAGCTTAATCAAGTAGACTACAAAAAACGTGTCTACAAATGATTGTTAAGTATGCAAAAACTTGTATGGTTAAGTGTATGTAAAATGTCTTAACACAAAACAGTCATGAGTAATGTTACTACTATTTGCATAAGTAGCGATAAAACGTTGTATGATGTTTCTCTATGTATGCTCAATTTATAGAGCGGTGCAAGAAGATATCTCATTATGAGCGTAGAAATGCAGCGAGCTATCGTTTCAGGTGACGTGTTTACCAAATGGCAGCGTTAATGATGACGAGTCGGCTCCACCACGTCCAACATATTTTCATAATATGACCACTGAATGGGCCATTGCCATAACAAGGAAGGACTCCATTTCCTCTATTGAACGTCTATTGTGTCAAATATCGTGTTCGCACGACATTCTTGGGATACCGTTTATGAATAATATAGCTCTCACCAATCATTTCATTTTATATTTCTGGCTAACTACTGTTGTTGTAGAATGTACTAACTAGTTTCCATTTGTACAAAACTTGCTACTATTCCAATCGCAGACGCTATGTCATCAGTCGACACTTTTATCTACCGGTTCTATAATATTTGTATGGACAAATAACAATAGCTGTATTATATCGTCGGTAACTCGATAGCCGTAATCGGTGCCAAGACAGGGCATTCAACCTCTGATAGTGGCTAGAAGATGAGTTGGGAGCGCTTTATATGACAGTAGCGTGGCCGGGCGCGACGCTATCTCTTCTGTTATTTATTGCGATGCAAATTGCATTCGTCCGCCGGTCACAGTCGCACGCCGGGCCCGGTGCCACCGCCCTCTCTCACTGGTACCTAGCGTCTACTGCGCCTTTCACCTTGACGCATCCCTCTAAAGAAACCCGGTGAAAACCAACAAATGCATCCTCACTCGATTTCGCCTGTCTCTGCTGTAGTGTAGCGCATATTAAGCGCAGAGATGGCTCAGATTTCATGTTATCTTTAAGCTGTAATAAATACCATCACAAATATTTTTGGTTCGAAAAACCATTTATATTGTCATTAGTTCTGGCCGCAGATAGAATGTCGCATTTGGCCTCAGCGGCTCCGCAAGTAGGTTTTAGAGCGGAAAATCATTTCCATAATAGATGATGTCTATGGCTCGCCAATCTGTGAGTCACCATAAAGTACTTCGCTTCGGCTGTTGTTTGCTGTACCGTTACCGTTCTTGTTAAATATGAGTATCTACTTGTGCTCGGTAAAAACAGCGCCCGGCATTGTTGGAAGTTGGATAGTGGATGAGTACTTGTGGATGTTGATTTGTTGTACAGCTCGTGCCGGCGGTATGTTAATTTGACGAAGCTCCGTGGCGCGGATGGCTAGACAAAAGGCTGCAGCGTATGATTATAATGTAGTGACCTCCGCTGACATATCGATAATCGTGTGCTCGATCCTGTTCCCCGCGGACCGTTAGCTTCCCGTGCTCGGCCGGTCGGCCATTGTTCGTGTTCCGTTCGTTCCGGATGACGGTTTTGTATTTGCCTCGCTGCGAGCCATCGCCGCCCGCTTTATAATGCTGTTAAACACTGCCATATCATTCACATTTACCACTTGGTGTCAACACTGCAACAGGCCGCGGTTTGTGGTACTTGTTGCGGGTTATGGTAACGTAGGATCTCCACGACCTAAAAGAAAAAGATGTACCTAAATTTTCCCTTGTTCATGTGTATAATGGCATATAACAATTCATCGTTACGATGTATAATCAAGATTAGATCAAGTCGAGAGTAAACCTTCTTAGTAAGAAGAACTTCTTACCTTACTCGTTTAGAGTTTTCATCTAGGTAAGCGCGCAAGATCATAGATTACAACGTTGCTTAACACAAGGCGAGTTGTAATCAGGAGTGAGCCTTTCTCATGTAAAAAAATGTAGGTAAACGAGAAACATGACTTAGTTAAATGACTCACTGAGTGTAGGTTTACGGCTATAATATTTATCATCAGATGCGATTATAATATAGATGCATACCTATGTACTTATATAATAATTATGTGAAAGTAACATGGATTTTTGGAACATCACCATTTGCTCATCGGTTGACAGAATAATCATCTTTACATCTATTTATTTATTTCATTCAATAAATATGTAAAAGCAAAGCAGCGATCGCGACAGTTAATCCAGAATGAAAGCCTATTTATTGTGCCTCAAATACAAAAGATACTTGGGCGAATTATGAAAATCTGTTTATGCATTCAATACCACCCAGAATGCCAAGAGTATAACTGGTTATAGAGATCGCCATTGTGAGCCGATTTTCACTTCCATCAAGTTGTCTGTTCGTGTAAACTGTAAAGCATAATACAATAGCACTTTGTGGATGTATTTAAACAAGAGCGTCCCGGGTCTGACGAACGTCAACTGTACTGGCGGGTGCGTGTGAGTGCGCCACTCGACACGTATCTTTCTACATCAGTAAACAAAGGTGGCCTTGTGCCTCGGTATCGTTTTATTGTTTGCCACAGCCCTGCGGTTGAATATCTCCACCCAGAATACTTTATGGATATAACTTACAATGATACTTGCAGCGCCACTTCTATGTTACCTTTACTACAGTTTCAATTGAAGAAGAATATATTTTTAAATCTTAAGTTACCTTTCCTATAAATATTAGCATTTAATTTATAAGGTTTGACAGAAAACTATCAGACTGCACTAACTACGTTTCTGCGATTCGGCTATAGGGCAGTTTTCGTCGTTTTTCTATATAATAACTTCACATTCTGTCCTACTTATGAAAAAATTGAGGCCATTGTGATTTGTAAGATGGTGTTTATAGAAGAAAAAAAAAAACATTCAAATGGCTCTAAAACCTGTCAATTTCGTTAACCTTAGATTAGTGATTTAATTGTAAAAAAATAGATTCCGGCAACCCTAGTCCTAATGCAATATAATATCGTGATCAGGAGCATTGAAGGGTAACTAGTTATCTAAAAATGAGACTCAATGTTCCGTTACAATGCGTAGACTATAAATTATATTGCGGCCGTGTATCCCCCTTCAGTCTCGCTAAGGACTTCTCGGTAAACACTTCGTTC
>OZ026820.1:9638821-9729301 GCA_964023185.1 Macaria liturata | reverse complement strand
GGAGAGTGCGCGCTACAGTGCACGAGGAGTGCGCGTAGCAGCGCACCAGGAGTGCGCGCAGTGGCGCACCAGGAGTGCGCGCAGCGGCGCACCAGGAGTAAGCGCAACAGCGCATGGGGAGTGCGCGCTACAGTGCACGAGGAGTGCGCGTAGCAGCGCACCAGGAGTGCGCGCAGTGGCGCACCAGGAGTGCGCGCAGCGGCGCACCAGGAGGGCGCGCAACAGCATTCGAGGAGCGCGCGCAGCAGCATACGAGGAGTGCGCGCAGCGGCGCACCAGGAGTGCGCGCAGTGGCGCACCAGGAGTGCGCGCAGCGGCGCACCAGGAGTGCGCGCAGCGGCGCACCAGGAGTGCGCGCAGCAGCGCACCAGGAGTGCGCGCAGCAGCGCACCAGGAGTGCGCGCAGCAGCGCACCAGGAGAGCGCGCAGCAGCACACCAGGAGTGCGCGCAACAGCGCACCAGGAGTGCGCGTAGCAGCGCACCAGGAGTGCGCGTAGCAGCGCACCAGGAGTGCGCGTAGCAGCGCACCAGGAGTGCGCGTAGCAGCGCACCAGGAGTGCGCGCAGTGGCGCACCAGGAGTGCGCGCAGTGGCGCACCAGGAGTGCGCGCAGTGGCGCACCAGGAGTGCGCGCAGCGGCGCACCAGGAGTGCGCGCAGCGGCGCACCAGGAGTGCGCGCAGCGGCGCACCAGTAGTGCGCGCAGCAGCGCACCAGTAGTGCGCGCAGCAGCGCACCAGTAGTGCGCGCAGCAGCGTACCAGGAATGCGCGCAGCAGCGCACCAGGAGTGCGCGCAACAGCATACGAGGAGCGCGCGCAGCAGCATACGAGGAGCGCGCGCAGCAGCGCACCAGGAGTGCGCGCAGCAGCACACGAAGAGTGCGCGCAACAGCATACGAGGAGCGCGCGCAGCAGCATACGAGGAGCGCGCGCAGCAGCATACGAGGAGCGTGCGCAGCAGCATACGAGGAGCGCGCGCAGCAGCGCACCAGGAGTGCGCGCAGCAGCACACGAAGAGTGCGCGCAGCAGCGCACCTGGAGTGCGCGCAGTAGCGCACCAGGCGGGCGCGCAACAGCACACGAAGAGTGCACGTAAGCCCCTGGTCTTGGATCTAAACATTCAGTGCCTTCACAATCATTACCGTTTTCTGAAGACAAAGGCAAAAATTATTCAAAAAACCCACTGTATGTAACCGTAACCAAGTACCGTTAATTTGTTAGTTTTTGTTAATCAAACAAGACTACTCGTCCTTCTCAAACATCCAATCCACGAGCTGGCCAATGCTCACGGATTAAAAGTTCAAAATGGAATATGTTACAAACATGCAATAAACCTCGGTATGGGCCTCTACCGAGGGAAAACTACACACCACAAATCTAGGTCACGATCAGAATCTCATTAACAAAAACGAAATGAGGGTAGCGTCAACTCGGGACTCGAAATAAAAATGGACAGATCTTACTTTGGAAATATGTCTTTGTCCGTAGCAGGCTCACTGAACCGCTCGGATCTCCAACCCGACGCGCTGGGGGAAGTTCACGAGCTGATGTCGTCAGCACCGAGCAGGAAACATGGAACACCCTGTGGCGTCTGGTCTCGTACCCGAAGTCTGCGGGCTCGAATCCCGGGGTGTGGGCGGAGACGCGGCTTCCGATGACCCTGAAATTCATCATACACCAACGTTAGGAACCGCCGTAGATTTGGGAGATAGATTTATAAAATCCTCCCGCACCTACCTGATATATAACCCTTTTAATAACACCAGGAGTGCGCGCAATAGCGCACGAGGAGTGCGTGCAGCAGCACACGAGGAGTGTGCGCAGCAGCGCACAAGGAGTGCGCGCAGCAGCGCACCAGGAGTGCGCACAGCAGCACACCAGGAGTGCGCGCAGCAGCGCACTAGGAGTGCGCACAGCAGCACACCAGGAGTGCGCGCAGCAGCACACCAGGAGTGCGCGCAGCAGCGCACCAGGAGTAAGCGCAACAGCGCATGGGGAGTGCGCGCTACAGTGCACGAGGAGTGCGCGTAGCAGCGCACCAGGAGTGCGCGCAGTGGCGCACCAGGAGTGCGCGCAGCGGCGCACCAGGAGTGCGCGCAACAGCATACGAGGAGCGCGCGCAGCAGCATACGAGGAGCGCGCGCAGCAGCGCACCTGGAGTGCGCGCAGTAGCGCACCAGGCGGGCGCGCAACAGCACACGAAGAGTGCGCGTAAGCCCCTGGTCTTGGATCTAAACATTCAGTGCCTTCACCATCATTACCGTTTTCTGAGGACAAAGGCAAAAATTATTCAAAAAACCCACTGTATGTAACCAAGTACCGTTAATTTGTTAGTTTTTGTTAATCAAACAAGACTACTCGTCCTTCTCAAACATCCAATCCACGAGCTGGCCAATGCTCACGGATTAAAAGTTCAAAATGGAATATGTTACAAACATGCAATAAACCTCGGTATGGGCCCCTACCGAGGGAAAACTACACACAACAAATCTAGGTCACGATCAGAATCTCATTAACAAAAACGAAATGAGGGTAGCGTCAACTCGGGACTCGAAATAAAAATGGACAGATCTTACTTTGGAAATATGTCTTTGTCCGTAGCAGGCTCACTGAACCGCCCGGATCTCCAACCCGACGCGCTGGGGGAAGTTCACAAGCTGATGTCGTCAGCACCGAGCAGGAAACATGGAACACCCTGCGGCGTCTGGTCTCGTACCCGAAGTCTGCGGGCTCGAATCTCGGGGTGTGGGCGGAGACGCGGCTTTCGATGACCCTGGAATTCATCATACACCAACGTTAGGAACCGCCGTAGATTTAGGAGATAGATTTATAAAATCCTCCCGCACCTACCTGATATATAACCCTTTTAATAACACCAGGAGTGCGCGCAATAGCGCACGAGGAGTGCGTGCAGCAGCACACGAGGAGTGTGCGCAGCAGCGCACAAGGAGTGCGCGCAGCTGCGCACCAGGAGTGCGCACAGCAGCACACCAGGAGTGCGCGCAGCAGCGCACCAGGAGTGCGCGCAGCAGCGCACTAGGAGTGCGCACAGCAGCACACCAGGAGTGCGCGCAGCAGCGCACCAGGAGTGCGCGCAGCAGCGCACCAGGAGTAAGCGCAACAGCGCATGGGGAGTGCGCGCTACAGTGCACGAGGAGTGCGCGTAGCAGCGCACCAGGAGTGCGCGCAGTGGCGCACCAGGAGTGCGCGCAGCGGCGCACCAGGAGTGCGCGCAACAGCATACGAGGAGCGCGCGCAGCAGCATACGAGGAGCGCGCGCAGCAGCGCACCTGGAGTGCGCGCAGTAGCTTACCAGGCGGGCGCGCAACAGCACACGAAGAGTGCGCGTAAGCCCCTGGTCTTGGATCTAAACATTCAGTGCCTTCACCATCATTACCGTTTTCTGAGGACAAAGGCAAAAATTATTCAAAAAACCCACTATGTATTCGTAACCAAGTACCGTTAATTTGTTAGTTTTTGTTAATCAAACAAGACTACTCGTCCTTCTCAAACATCCAATCCACGAGCTGGCCAATGCTCACGGATTAAAAGTTCAAAATGGAATATGTTACAAACATGCAATAAACCTCGGTATGGGCCCCTACCGAGGGAAAACTACACACAACAAATCTAGGTCACGATCAGAATCTCATTAACAAAAACGAAATGAGGGTAGCGTCAACTCGGGACTCGAAATAAAAATGGACAGATCTTACTTTGGAAATATGTCTTTGTCCGTAGCAGGCTCACTGAACCGCTCGGATCTCCAACCCGACGCGCTGGGGGAAGTTCACAAGCTGATGTCGTCAGCACCGAGCAGGAAACATGGAACACCCTGCGGCGTCTGGTCTCGTACCCGAAGTCTGCGGGCTCGAATCTCGGGGTGTAGGCGGAGACGCGGCTTTCGATGACCCTGGAATTCATCATACACCAACGTTAGGAACCGCCGTAGATTTGGGAGATAGATTTATAAAATCCTCCCGCACCTACCTGATATATAACCCTTTTAATAACACCAGGAGTGCGCGCAATAGCGCACGAGGAGTGCGTGCAGCAGCACACGAGGAGTGTGCGCAGCAGCGCACCAGGAGTGCGCGCAGCAGCGTACCAGGAGTGCGCGCAGCAGCGCACCAGGAGTAAGCGCAACAGCGCATGGGGAGTGCGCGCAACAATGCACGAGGAGTGCGTGTAGCAGCGCACTAGGAGTGCGCACAGCAGCACACCAGGAGTGCGCGCAGCAGCACACCAGGAGTGCGCGCAGCAGCGCACCAGGAGTGCGCGCAGCAGCGCACCAGGAGTAAGCGCAACAGCGCATGGGGAGTGCGCGCTACAGTGCACGAGGAGTGCGCACAGCGGCGCACCAGGAGTGCGCGCAACAGCATACGAGGAGCGCGCGCAGCAGCATACGAGGAGCGCGCGCAGCAGCGCACCTGGAGTGCGCGCAGTAGCGCACCAGGAGTGCGCGCAGCAGCGCACCAGGAGTAAGCGCAACAGCGCATGGGGAGTGCGCGCTACAGTGCACGAGGAGTGCGCGTAGCAGCGCACCAGGAGTGCGCGCAGCGGCGCACCAGGAGTGCGCGCAGCGGCGCACCAGGAGTGCGCGCAGCGGCGCACCAGGAGTGCGCGCAGCGGCGCACCAGGAGTGCGCGCAACAGCATACGAGGAGCGTGCGCAGCAGCATACGAGGAGCGCGCGCAGCAGCGCACCTGGAGTGCGCGCAGTAGCGCACCAGGCGGGCGCGCAACAGCACACGAAGAGTGCGCGTAAGCCCCTGGTCTTGGATCTAAACATTCAGTGCCTTCACCATCATTACCGTTTTCTGAGGACAAAGGCAAAAATTATTCAAAAAACCCACTGTATGTAACCGTAACCAAGTACCGTTAATTTGTTAGTTTTTGTTAATCAAACAAGACTACTCGTCCTTCTCAAACATCCAACCCACGAGCTGGCCAATGCTCACGGATTAAAAGTTCAAAATGTAATATGTTACAAACATGCAATAAACCTCGGTATGGGCCCCTACCGAGGGAAAACTACACACAACAAATCTAGGTCACGTTTAGAATCTCATTAACAAAAACGAAATGAGGGTAGCGTCAACTCGGGACTCGAAATAAAAATGGACAGATCTTACTTTGGAAATATGTCTTTGTCCGTAGCAGGCTCACTGAACCGCTCGAATCTCAAACCCGACGCGCTGGGGGAAGTTCACGAGCTGATATCGTCAGCACCGAACAGGAAACATGGAACACCCTGCGGCGTCTGGTCTCGTACCCGAAGTCTATGGGCTCGAATACCGGGGTGTGGGCGGAGACGCGGGTTTCGATGACCCTGGAATTCATCATACACCAACGTTAGGAACCGCCGTAGATTTGGGAGATAGATTTATAAAATCCTCTAGCATCTACCTGATATATAACCCTTTTAATAAAACCAGGAGTGCGCGCAGCAGCACACGAAGAGTGTCCGCAGCAGCGCACCTGGAGTGCGCGCAGTAGCGCACCAGGCGGGCGCGCAACAGCACACGAAGAGTGCGCGTAAGCCCCTGGTCTTGGATCTAAACATTCAGTGCTTTCACAATCATTACCGTTTTCTGAGGACAAAGGCAAAAATTATTCAAAAAACCCACTGTATGTAACCGTTACCAAGTACCGTTAATTTGTAAGTTTTTGTTAATCAAACAAGACTACTCGTCCTTCTCAAACATCCAATCCACGAGCTGGCCAATGCTCACGGATTAAAAGTTCAAAATGGAATATGTTACAAACATGCAATAAACTTCGGTATGGGCCCCTACCGAGGGAAAACTACACACAACAAATCTAGGTCACGATCAGAATCTCATTAACGAAATGAGGGAAGCGTCAACTCGGGACTCGAAATAAAAATGGACAGATCTTACTTTGGAAATATGTCTTTGTCCGTAGCAGGCTCACTGAACCGCTCGGATCTCCAACCCGACGCGCTGGGGGAAGTTCACGAGCTGATGTCGTCAGCACCGAGCAGGAAACATGGAACACCCTGTGGCGTCTGGTCTCGTACCCGAAGTCTGCGGGCTCGAATCCCGGGGTGTGGGCGGAGACGCGGCTTCCGATGACCCTGGAATTCATCATACACCAACGTTAGGAACCGCCGTAGATTTGGGAGATAGATTTATAAAATCCTCCCGCACCTACCTGATATATAACCCTTTTAATAACACTAGGAGTGCGCGCAATAGCGCACGAGGAGTGCGTGCAGCAGCACACGAGGAGTGTGCGCAGCAGCGCACAAGGAGTGCGCGCAGCAGCGCACCAGGAGTGCGCACAGCAGCACACCAGAAGTGCGCGCAGCAGCGCACTAGGAGTGCGCACAGCAGCAAACCAGGAGTGCGCGCAGCAGCACACGAGGAGTGCCTGCAGCAGCGCACCAGGAGTAAGCGCGCTACAGTGCACGAGGAGTGCGCGTAGCAGCGCACCAGGAGTGCGCGCAGTGGCGCACCAGGAGTGCGCGCAGCGGCGCACCAGGAGTGCGCGCAGCGGCGCACCAGGAGTGCGCGCAACAGTATACGAGGAGCGCGCGCAGCAGCATACGAGGAGCGCGCGCAGCAGCATACGAGGAGCGCGCGCAGCAGCGCACTAGGAGTGCGCGCAGTAGCGCACCAGGCGGGCGCGCAACAGCACACGAAGAGTGCGCGTAAGCCCCTGGTCTTGGATCTAAACATTCAGTGCCTTCACCATCATTACCGTTTTCTGAGCACAAAGGCAAAAATTATTCAAAAAACCCACTGTATGTAACCGTAACCAAGTACCGTTAATTTGTTAGTTTTTGTTAATCAAACAAGACTACTCGTCCTTCTCAAACATCCAATCCACGAGCTGGCCAATGCTCACGGATTAAAAGTTCAAAATGGAATATGTTATAAACATGCAATAAACCTCGGTATGGGCCCCTACCGAGGGAAAACTACACACAACAAATCTAGGTCACGATCAGAATCTCATTAACAAAAACGAAATGAAGGTAGCGTCAACTCGGGACTCGAAATAAAAATGGACAGATCTTACTTTGGAAATATGTCTTTGTCCGTAGCAGGCTCACTGAACCGCTCGGATCTCCAACCCGACGCGCTGGGGGAAGTTCACAAGCTGATGTCGTCAGCACCGAGCAGGAAACATGGAACACCCTGCGGCGTCTGGTCTCGTACCCGAAGTCTGCGGGCTCGAATCTCGGGGTGTAGGCGGAGACGCGGCTTTCGATGACCCTGGAATTCATCATACACCAACGTTAGGAACCGCCGTAGATTTGGGAGATAGATTTATAAAATCCTCTAGCATCTACCTGATATATAACCCTTTTAATAAAACCAGGAGTGCGCGCAGCAGCACACGAAGAGTGTCCGCAGCAGCGCACCTGGAGTGCGCGCAGTAGCGCACCAGGCGGGCGCGCAACAGCACACGAAGAGTGCGCGTAAGCCCCTGGTCTTGGATCTAAACATTCAGTGCTTTCACAATCATTACCGTTTTCTGAGGACAAAGGCAAAAATTATTCAAAAAACCCACTGTATGTAACCGTTACCAAGTACCGTTAATTTGTAAGTTTTTGTTAATCAAACAAGACTACTCGTCCTTCTCAAACATCCAATCCACGAGCTGGCCAATGCTCACGGATTAAAAGTTCAAAATGGAATATGTTACAAACATGCAATAAACCTCGGTATGGGCCCCTACCGAGGGAAAACTACACACAACAAATCTAGGTCACGATCAGAATCTCATTAACAAAAACGAAATGAGGGTAGCGTCAACTCGGGACTCGAAATAAAAATGGACAGATCTTACTTTGGAAATATGTCTTTGTCCGTAGCAGGCTCACTGAACCGCTCGGATCTCCAACCCGACGCGCTGGGGGAAGTTCACAAGCTGATGTCGTCAGCACCGAGCAGGAAACATGGAACACCCTGCGGCGTCTGGTCTCGTACCCGAAGTCTGCGGGCTCGAATCTCGGGGTGTAGGCGGAGACGCGGCTTTCGATGACCCTGGAATTCATCATACACCAACGTTAGGAACCGCCGTAGATTTGGGAGATAGATTTATAAAATCCTCCCGCACCTACCTGATATATAACCCTTTTAATAACACCAGGAGTGCGCGCAATAGCGCACGAGGAGTGCGTGCAGCAGCACACGAGGAGTGTGCGCAGCAGCGCACCAGGAGTGCGCGCAGCAGCGTACCAGGAGTGCGCGCAGCAGCGCACCAGGAGTAAGCGCAACAGCGCATGGGGAGTGCGCGCAACAATGCACGAGGAGTGCGTGTAGCAGCGCACTAGGAGTGCGCACAGCAGCACACCAGGAGTGCGCGCAGCAGCACACCAGGAGTGCGCGCAGCAGCGCACCAGGAGTGCGCGCAGCAGCGCACCAGGAGTAAGCGCAACAGCGCATGGGGAGTGCGCGCTACAGTGCACGAGGAGTGCGCACAGCGGCGCACCAGGAGTGCGCGCAACAGCATACGAGGAGCGCGCGCAGCAGCATACGAGGAGCGCGCGCAGCAGCGCACCTGGAGTGCGCGCAGTAGCGCACCAGGAGTGCGCGCAGCAGCGCACCAGGAGTAAGCGCAACAGCGCATGGGGAGTGCGCGCTACAGTGCACGAGGAGTGCGCGTAGCAGCGCACCAGGAGTGCGCGCAGCGGCGCACCAGGAGTGCGCGCAGCGGCGCACCAGGAGTGCGCGCAGCGGCGCACCAGGAGTGCGCGCAGCGGCGCACCAGGAGTGCGCGCAACAGCATACGAGGAGCGTGCGCAGCAGCATACGAGGAGCGCGCGCAGCAGCGCACCTGGAGTGCGCGCAGTAGCGCACCAGGCGGGCGCGCAACAGCACACGAAGAGTGCGCGTAAGCCCCTGGTCTTGGATCTAAACATTCAGTGCCTTCACCATCATTACCGTTTTCTGAGGACAAAGGCAAAAATTATTCAAAAAACCCACTGTATGTAACCGTAACCAAGTACCGTTAATTTGTTAGTTTTTGTTAATCAAACAAGACTACTCGTCCTTCTCAAACATCCAACCCACGAGCTGGCCAATGCTCACGGATTAAAAGTTCAAAATGTAATATGTTACAAACATGCAATAAACCTCGGTATGGGCCCCTACCGAGGGAAAACTACACACAACAAATCTAGGTCACGTTTAGAATCTCATTAACAAAAACGAAATGAGGGTAGCGTCAACTCGGGACTCGAAATAAAAATGGACAGATCTTACTTTGGAAATATGTCTTTGTCCGTAGCAGGCTCACTGAACCGCTCGAATCTCAAACCCGACGCGCTGGGGGAAGTTCACGAGCTGATATCGTCAGCACCGAACAGGAAACATGGAACACCCTGCGGCGTCTGGTCTCGTACCCGAAGTCTATGGGCTCGAATACCGGGGTGTGGGCGGAGACGCGGGTTTCGATGACCCTGGAATTCATCATACACCAACGTTAGGAACCGCCGTAGATTTGGGAGATAGATTTATAAAATCCTCTAGCATCTACCTGATATATAACCCTTTTAATAAAACCAGGAGTGCGCGCAGCAGCACACGAAGAGTGTCCGCAGCAGCGCACCTGGAGTGCGCGCAGTAGCGCACCAGGCGGGCGCGCAACAGCACACGAAGAGTGCGCGTAAGCCCCTGGTCTTGGATCTAAACATTCAGTGCTTTCACAATCATTACCGTTTTCTGAGGACAAAGGCAAAAATTATTCAAAAAACCCACTGTATGTAACCGTTACCAAGTACCGTTAATTTGTAAGTTTTTGTTAATCAAACAAGACTACTCGTCCTTCTCAAACATCCAATCCACGAGCTGGCCAATGCTCACGGATTAAAAGTTCAAAATGGAATATGTTACAAACATGCAATAAACTTCGGTATGGGCCCCTACCGAGGGAAAACTACACACAACAAATCTAGGTCACGATCAGAATCTCATTAACGAAATGAGGGAAGCGTCAACTCGGGACTCGAAATAAAAATGGACAGATCTTACTTTGGAAATATGTCTTTGTCCGTAGCAGGCTCACTGAACCGCTCGGATCTCCAACCCGACGCGCTGGGGGAAGTTCACGAGCTGATGTCGTCAGCACCGAGCAGGAAACATGGAACACCCTGTGGCGTCTGGTCTCGTACCCGAAGTCTGCGGGCTCGAATCCCGGGGTGTGGGCGGAGACGCGGCTTCCGATGACCCTGGAATTCATCATACACCAACGTTAGGAACCGCCGTAGATTTGGGAGATAGATTTATAAAATCCTCCCGCACCTACCTGATATATAACCCTTTTAATAACACTAGGAGTGCGCGCAATAGCGCACGAGGAGTGCGTGCAGCAGCACACGAGGAGTGTGCGCAGCAGCGCACAAGGAGTGCGCGCAGCAGCGCACCAGGAGTGCGCACAGCAGCACACCAGAAGTGCGCGCAGCAGCGCACTAGGAGTGCGCACAGCAGCAAACCAGGAGTGCGCGCAGCAGCACACGAGGAGTGCCTGCAGCAGCGCACCAGGAGTAAGCGCGCTACAGTGCACGAGGAGTGCGCGTAGCAGCGCACCAGGAGTGCGCGCAGTGGCGCACCAGGAGTGCGCGCAGCGGTGCACCAGGAGTGCGCGCAGCGGCGCACCAGGAGTGCGCGCAACAGTATACGAGGAGCGCGCGCAGCAGCATACGAGGAGCGCGCGCAGCAGCATACGAGGAGCGCGCGCAGCAGCGCACTAGGAGTGCGCGCAGTAGCGCACCAGGCGGGCGCGCAACAGCACACGAAGAGTGCGCGTAAGCCCCTGGTCTTGGATCTAAACATTCAGTGCCTTCACCATCATTACCGTTTTCTGAGCACAAAGGCAAAAATTATTCAAAAAACCCACTGTATGTAACCGTAACCAAGTACCGTTAATTTGTTAGTTTTTGTTAATCAAACAAGACTACTCGTCCTTCTCAAACATCCAATCCACGAGCTGGCCAATGCTCACGGATTAAAAGTTCAAAATGGAATATGTTATAAACATGCAATAAACCTCGGTATGGGCCCCTACCGAGGGAAAACTACACACAACAAATCTAGGTCACGATCAGAATCTCATTAACAAAAACGAAATGAAGGTAGCGTCAACTCGGGACTCGAAATAAAAATGGACAGATCTTACTTTGGAAATATGTCTTTGTCCGTAGCAGGCTCACTGAACCGCTCGGATCTCCAACCCGACGCGCTGGGGGAAGTTCACAAGCTGATGTCGTCAGCACCGAGCAGGAAACATGGAACACCCTGCGGCGTCTGGTCTCGTACCCGAAGTCTGCGGGCTCGAATCCCGGGGTGTGGGCGGAGACGTGGCTTTCGATGACCCTGGAATTCATCATACACCAACGTTAGGAACCGCCGTAGATTTGGGAGATAGATTTATAAAATCCTCCCGCACCTACCTGATATATAACCCTTTTACTTACACCAGGAGTGCGTGCAATAGCGCACGAGGAGTGCGTGCAGCAGCACACGAGGAGTGTGCGCAGCAGCGCACCAGGAGTGCGCGCAGCAGCGCACCAGGAGTGCGCGCAGCAGCGCACCAGGAGTAAGCGCAACAGCGCATGGGGAGTGCGCGCAACAATGCACGAGGAGTGCGTGTAGCAGCGCACTAGGAGTGCGCGCAGTTGCGCACCAGGAGTGCGCGCAGCGGCGCACCAGGAGTGCGCGCAACAGCATACGAGGAGCGCGCGCAGTAGCGCACCAGGCGGGTGCGCAACAGCACACGAAGAGTGCGCGTATGCCCCTGGTCTTGGATCTAAACATTCAGTGCCTTCACCATCATTACCGTTTTCTGAGGACAAAGGCAAAAATTATTCAAAAAACCCACTGTATGTAACCGTAACCAAGTACCGTTAATTTGTTAGTTTTTGTTAATCAAACAAGACTACTCGTCCTTCTCAAACATCCAACCCACGAGCTGGCCAATGCTCACGGATTAAAAGTTCAAAATGTAATATGTTACAAACATGCAATTAACCTCGGTATGGGCCCCTTCCGAGGGAAAACTACACACAACAAATCTAGGTCACGTTTAGAATCTCATTAACAAAAACGAAATGAGGGTAGCGTTAACTCGGGACTCGAAATAAAAATGGACAGATCTTACTTTGGAAATATGTCTTTGTCCGTAGCAGGCTCACTGAACCGCTCGAATCTCAAACCCGACGCGCTGGGGGAAGTTCACGAGCTGATATCGTCAGCACCGAACAGGAAACATGGAACACCCTGCGGCGTCTGGTCTCGTACCCGAAGTCTATGGGCTCGAATCCCGGGGTGTGGGCGGAGACGCGGCTTTCGATGACCCTGGAATTCATCATACACAAACGTTAGGAACCGCCGTAGATTTGGGAGATAGATTTATAAAATCCTCTAGCACCTACCTGATATATAACCCTTTTAATAACACCAGGAGTGCGCGCAGCAGCACACGAAGAGTGCGCGCAGCAGCGCACCTGGAGTGCGCGCAGTAGCGCACCAGGCGGGCGCGCAACAGCACACGAAGAGTGCGCGTAAGCCCCTGGTCTTGGATCTAAACATTCAGTGCTTTCACAATCATTACCGTTTTCTGAGGACAAAGGCAAAAATTATTCAAAAAACCCACTGTATGTAACCGTTACCAAGTACCGTTAATTTGTTAGTTTTTGTTAATCAAACAAGACTACTCGTCCTTCTCAAACATCCAATCCACGAGCTGGCCAATGCTCACGGATTAAAAGTTCAAAATGGAATATGTTACAAACATGCAATAAACTTCGGTATGGGCCCCTACCGAGGGAAAACTACACACAACAAATCTAGGTCACGATCAGAATCTCATTAACGAAATGAGGGAAGCGTCAACTCGGGACTCGAAATAAAAATGGACAGATCTAACTTTGGAAATATGTCTTTGTCCGTAGCAGGCTCACTGAACCGCTCGGATCTCCAACCCGACGCGCTGGGGGAAGTTCACGAGCTGATGTCGTCAGCACCGAGCAGGAAACATGGAACACCCTGTGGCGTCTGGTCTCGTACCCGAAGTCTGCGGGCTCGATTCCCGGGGTGTGGGCGGAGACGCGGCTTCCGATGACCCTGGAATTCATCATACACCAACGTTAGGAACCGCCGTAGATTTGGGAGATAGATTTATAAAATCCTCCCGCACCTACCTGATATATAACCCTTTTAATAACACTAGGAGTGCGCGCAATAGCGCACGAGGAGTGCGTGCAGCAGCACACGAGGAGTGTGCGCAGCAGCGCACAAGGAGTGCGCGCAGCAGCGCACCAGGAGTGCGCACAGCAGCACACCAGGAGTGCGCACAGCAGCACACCAGAAGTGCGCGCAGCAGCGCACTAGGAGTGCGCACAGCAGCAAACCAGGAGTGCGCGCAGCAGCGCACCAGGAGTGCGCGCAGCAGCGCACCAGGAGTGCGCGCAGCAGCGCACCAGGAGTAAGCGCAACAGCGCATGGGGAGTGCGCGCTACAGTGCACGAGGAGTGCGCGTAGCAGCGCACCAGGAGTGCGCGCAGTGGCGCACCAGGAGTGCGCGCAGCGGCGCACCAGGAGTGCGCGCAACAGCATACGAGGAGCGCGCGCAGCAGCATACGAGGAGCGCGCGCAGCAGCGCACTAGGAGTGCGCGCAGTAGCGCACCAGGCGGGCGCGCAACAGCACACGAAGAGTGCGCGTAAGCCCCTGGTCTTGGATCTAAACATTCAGTGCCTTCACCATCATTACCGTTTTCTGAGCACAAAGGCAAAAATTATTCAAAAAACCCACTGTATGTAACCGTAACCAAGTACCGTTAATTTGTTAGTTTTTGTTAATCAAACAAGACTACTCGTCCTTCTCAAACATCCAATCCACGAGCTGGCCAATGCTCACGGATTAAAAGTTCAAAATGGAATATGTTATAAACATGCAATAAACCTCGGTATGGGCCCCTACCGAGGGAAAACTACACACAACAAATCTAGGTCACGATCAGAATCTCATTAACAAAAACGAAATGAGGGTAGCGTCAACTCGGGACTCTAAATAAAAATGGACAGATCTTACTTTGGAAATATGTCTTTGTCCGTAGCAGGCTCACTGAACCGCTCGGATCTCCAACCCGACGCGCTGGGGGAAGTTCACGAGCTGATGTCATCAGCACCGAGCAGGAAACATGGAACACCCTGTGGCGTCTGGTCTCGTACCCGAAGTCTGCGGGCTCGAATCCCGGGGTGTGGGCGGAGACGCGGCTTTCGATGACCCTGGAATTCATCATACACCAACGTTAGGAACCGCCGTAGATTTGGGAGATAGATTTATAAAATCCTCTAGCACCTACCTGATATATAACCCTTTTAATAACACCAGGAGTGCGCGCAGCAGCACACGAAGAGTGCGCGCAGCAGCGCACCTGGAGTGCGCGCAGTAGCGCACCAGGCGGGCGCGCAACAGCACACGAAGAGTGCGCGTAAGCCCCTGGTCTTGGATCTAAACATTCAGTGCTTTCACAATCATTACCGTTTTCTGAGGACAGAGGCAAAAATTATTCAAAAAACCCACTGTATGTAACCGTTACCAAGTACCGTTAATTTGTTAGTTTTTGTTAATCAAACAAGACTACTCGTCCTTCTCAAACATCCAATCCACGAGCTGGCCAATGCTCACGGATTAAAAGTTCAAAATGGAATATGTTACAAACATGCAATAAACTTCGGTATGGGCCCCTACCGAGGGAAAACTACACACAACAAATCTAGGTCACGATCAGAATCTCATTAACGAAATGAGGGAAGCGTCAACTCGGGACTCGAAATAAAAATGGACAGATCTAACTTTGGAAATATGTCTTTGTCCGTAGCAGGCTCACTGAACCGCTCGGATCTCCAACCCGACGCGCTGGGGGAAGTTCACGAGCTGATGTCGTCAGCACCGAGCAGGAAACATGGAACACCCTGTGGCGTCTGGTCTCGTACCCGAAGTCTGCGGGCTCGAATCCCGGGGTGTGGGCGGAGACGCGGCTTCCGATGACCCTGGAATTCATCATACACCAACGTTAGGAACCGCCGTAGATTTGGGAGATAGATTTATAAAATCCTCCCGCACCTACCTGATATATAACCCTTTTAATAACACTAGGAGTGCGCGCAATAGCGCACGAGGAGTGCGTGCAGCAGCACACGAGGAGTGTGCGCAGCAGCGCACAAGGAGTGCGCGCAGCAGCGCACCAGGAGTGCGCACAGCAGCACACCAGGAGTGCGCACAGCAGCACACCAGGAGTGCGCACAGCAGCACACCAGAAGTGCGCGCAGCAGCGCACTAGGAGTGCGCACAGCAGCAAACCAGGAGTGCGCACAGCAGCAAACCAGGAGTGCGCGCAGCAGCACACCAGGAGTGCGC
The DNA here is from genome assembly GCA_964023185.1 of Macaria liturata. NCBI lineage: Eukaryota > Metazoa > Arthropoda > Insecta > Lepidoptera > Geometridae > Macaria > Macaria liturata. Next base: position 9,713,905 of record OZ026820.1, on the reverse strand, counting down.
GCAGCAGCGCACCAGGAGTGCGCGCAGCAGCGCACCAGGAGTAAGCGCAACAGCGCATGGGGAGTGCGCGCTACAGTGCACGAGGAATGCGCGTAGCAGCGCACCAGGAGTGCGCGCAGTGGCGCACCAGGAGTGCGCGCAGCGGCGCACCAGGAGTGCGCGCAACAGCATACGAGGAGCGCGCGCAGCAGCATACGAGGAGCGCGCGCAGCAGCATACGAGGAGCGCGCGCAGCAGCGCACTAGGAGTGCGCGCAGTAGCGCACCAGGCGGGCGCGCAACAGCACACGAAGAGTGCGCGTAAGCCCCTGGTCTTGGATCTAAACATTCAGTGCCTTCACCATCATTACCGTTTTCTGAGGACAAAGGCAAAAATTATTCAAAAAACCCACTGTATGTAACCGTAACCAAGTACCGTTAATTTGTTAGTTTTTGTTAATCAAACAAGACTACTCGTCCTTCTCAAACATCCAATCCACGAGCTGGCCAATGCTCACGGATTAAAAGTTCATAATGGAATATGTTATAAACATGCAATAAACCTCGGTATGGGCCCCTACCGAGGGAAAACTACACACAACAAATCTAGGTCACGATCAGAATCTCATTAACAAAAACGAAATGAGGGTAGCGTCAACTCGGGACTCGAAATAAAAATGGACAGATCTTACTTTGGAAATATGTCTTTGTCCGTAGCAGGCTCACTGAACCGCTCGGATCTCCAACCCGACGCGCTGGGGGAAGTTCACAAGCTGATGTCGTCAGCACCGAGCAGGAAACATGGAACACCCTGCGGCGTCTGGTCTCGTACCCGAAGTCTGCTGGCTCGAATCTCGGGGTGTGGGCGGAGACGCGGCTTTCGATGACCCTGGAATTCATCATACACCAACGTTAGGAACCGCCGTAGATTTGGGAGATAGATTTATAAAATCCTCCCGCACCTACCTGATATATAACCCTTTTACTAACACCAGGAGTGCGCGCAATAGCGCACGAGGAGTGCGTGCAGCAGCACACGAGGAGTGTGCGCAGCAGCGCACCAGGAGTGCGCGCAGCAGCGCACCAGGAGTGCGCGCAGCAGCGCACCAGGAGTAAGCGCAACAGCGCATGGGGAGTGCGCGCAATAATGCACGAGGAGTGCGTGTAGCAGCGCACCAGGAGTGCGCGCAGTGGCGCACATGGAGTGCGCGCAGCGGCGCACCAGGAGTGCGCGCTACAGCATACGAGGAGTGCGCGCAGTAGCGCACCAAGCGGGTGCGCAACAGCACACGAAGAGTGCGCGTAAGCCCCTGGTCTTGGATCTAAACATTCAGTGCCTTCACCATCATTACCGTTTTCTGAGGACAAAGGCAAAAATTATTCAAAAATCCCACTGTTTGTAACCGTAACCAAGTACCGTTAATTTGTTAGTTTTTGTTAATCAAACAAGACTACTCGTCCTTCTCAAACATCCAATCCACGAGCTGGCCAATGCTCACGGATTAAAAGTTCAAAATGGAATATGTTACAAACATGCAATAAACCTCGGTCTGGGCCCCTACCGAGGGAAAACTGCACACAACAAATCTAGGTCTCGATCAGAATCTCATTAACAAAAACGAAATGAGGGTAGCGTCAACTCGGGACTCGAAATAAAAATGGACAGATCTTACTTTGGAAATATGTCTTTGTCCGTAGCAGGCTCACTGAACCGCTCGGATCTCCAACCCGACGCGCTGGGGGAAGTTCACGAGCTGATGTCGTCAGCACCGAGCAGGAAACATGGAACACCCTGCGGCGTCTGGTCTCGTACCCGAAGTCTGCGGGCTCGAATCCCGGGGTGTGGGCGGAGATGCGGCTTTCGATGACCCTGGAATTCATCATACACCAACGTTAGGAACCGCCGTAGATTTGGGAGATAGATTTATAAAATCCTCCCGCACCTACCTGATATATAACCCTTTTAATAACACCAGGAGTGCGCGCAGCAGCACACGAAGAGAGCACGCAGCAGCGCACCTGGAGTGCGCGCAGTAGCGCACCAGGCGGGCGCGCAACAGCCCACGAAGAGTGCGCGTAAGCCCCTGGTCTTGGATCTAAACATTCAGTGCTTTCACAATCATTACCGTTTTCTGAGGACAAAGGCAAAAATTATTCAAAAAACCCACTGTATGTAACCGTAACCAAGTACCGTTAATTTGTTAGTTTTTGTTAATCAAACAAGACTACTCGTCCTTCTCAAACATCCAATCCACGACCTGGCCAATGCTCACGGATTAAAAGTTCAAAATGGAATATGTTACAAACATGCAATAAACCTCGGTATGGGCCCCTACCGAGGGAAAACTACACACAACAAATCTAGGTCACGATCAGAATCTCATGAACAAAAACGAAATGAGGGTTGCGTCAACTCGGGACTCGAAATAAAAATGGACAGATCTTACTTTGGAAATATGTCTTTGTCCGTAGCAGGCTCACTGAACCGATCGGATCTCCAACCCGACGCGATGGGGGAAGTTCACGAGCTGGTGTCGTCAGCACAGAGCAGGAAACATGGAACACCCTGCGGCGTCTGGTCTCGTACCCGAAGTCTGCGGGCTCGAATCCCGGGGTGTGGGCGGAGACGCGGCTTTCGATGACCCTGGAATTCATCATACACCAACGTTAGGAACCGCTGTAGATTTGGGAGATAGATTTATAAAATCCTCCCGCACCTACCTGATATATAACCCTTTTAATAACACCAGGAGTGCGCGCAATAGCGCACGAGGAGTGCGTGCAGCAGCACACGAAGAGTGCGCGCAGCAGCGCACCAGGCGGGCGCGCAACAGCACACGAGGAGCGCGCGCAGCAGTGCACCTGGAGTGTGCGTAACAGCACACGAGGAGCGCGCGCAGCAGCGCACCTGGAGTGCGCGCAGTAGCGCACCAGGCGGGCGCGCAACAGCACACGAAGAGTGCGCGTAAGCCCCTGGTCTTGGATCTAAACATTCAGTGCCTTCACCATCATTACCGTTTTCTGAGGACAAAGGCAAAAATTATTCAAAAAACCCACTGTTTGTAACCGTAACCAAGTACCGTTAATTTGTTAGTTTTTGTTAATCAAACAAGACTACTCGTCCTTCTCAAACATCCAATCCACGAGCTGGCCAATGCTCACGGATTAAAAGTTCAAAATGGAATATGTTACAAACATGCAATAAACCTCGGTCTGGGCCCCTACCGAGGGAAAACTGCACACAACAAATCTAGGTCTCGATCAGAATCTCATTAACAAAAACGAAATGAGGGTAGCGTCAACTCGGGACTCGAAATAAAAATGGACAGATCTTACTTTGGAAATATGTCTTTGTCCGTAGCAGGCTCACTGAACCGCTCGGATCTCCAACCCGCCGCGCTGGGGGAAGTTCACGAGCTGATGTCGTCAGCACCGAGCAGGAAACATGGAACACCCTGCGGCGTCTGGTCTCGTACCCGAAGTCTGCGGGCTCGAATCCCGGGGTGTGGGCGGAGATGCGGCTTTCGATGACCCTGGAATTCATCATACACCAACGTTAGGAACCGCCGTAGATTTGGGAGATAGATTTATAAAATCCTCCCGCACCTACCTGATATATAACCCTTTTAATAACACCAGGAGAGCGCGCAGCAGCACACGAAGAGAGCACGCAGCAGCGCACCTGGAGTGCGCGCAGTAGCGCACCAGGCGGGCGCGCAACAGCCCACGAAGAGTGCGCGTAAGCCCCTGGTCTTGGATCTAAACATTCAGTGCTTTCACAATCATTACCGTTTTCTGAGGACAAAGGCAAAAATTATTCAAAAAACCCACTGTATGTAACCGTAACCAAGTACCGTTAATTTGTTAGTTTTTGTTAATCAAACAAGACTACTCGTCCTTCTCAAACATCCAATCCACGACCTGGCCAATGCTCACGGATTAAAAGTTCAAAATGGAATATGTTACAAACATGCAATAAACCTCGGTATGGGCCCCTACCGAGGGAAAACTACACACAACAAATCTAGGTCACGATCAGAATCTCATGAACAAAAACGAAATGAGGGTTGCGTCAACTCGGGACTCGAAATAAAAATGGACAGATCTTACTTTGGAAATATGTCTTTGTCCGTAGCAGGCTCACTGAACCGATCGGATCTCCAACCCGACGCGATGGGGGAAGTTCACGAGCTGGTGTCGTCAGCACAGAGCAGGAAACATGGAACACCCTGCGGCGTCTGGTCTCGTACCCGAAGTCTGCGGGCTCGAATCCCGGGGTGTGGGCGGAGACGCGGCTTTCGATGACCCTGGAATTCATCATACACCAACGTTAGGAACCGCTGTAGATTTGGGAGATAGATTTATAAAATCCTCCCGCACCTACCTGATATATAACCCTTTTAATAACACCAGGAGTGCGCGCAATAGCGCACGAGGAGTGCGTGCAGCAGCACACGAAGAGTGCGCGCAGCAGCGCACCAGGCGGGCGCGCAACAGCACACGAGGAGCGCGCGCAGCAGTGCACCTGGAGTGTGCGTAACAGCACACGAGGAGCGCGCGCAGCAGCGCACCTGGAGTGCGCGCAGTAGCGCACCAGGCGGGCGCGCAACAGCACACGAAGAGTGCGCGTAAGCCCCTGGTCTTGGATCTAAACATTCAGTGCCTTCACCATCATTACCGTTTTCTGAGGACAAAGGCAAAAATTATTCAAAAAACCCACTGTTTGTAACCGTAACCAAGTACCGTTAATTTGTTAGTTTTTGTTAATCAAACAAGACTACTCGTCCTTCTCAAACATCCAATCCACGAGCTGGCCAATGCTCACGGATTAAAAGTTCAAAATGGAATATGTTACAAACATGCAATAAACCTCGGTATGGGCCCCTACCGAGGGAAAACTGCACACAACAAATCTAGGTCTCGATCAGAATCTCATTAACAAAAACGAAATGAGGGTAGCGTCAACTCGGGACTCGAAATAAAAATGGACAGATCTTACTTTGGAAATATGTCTTTGTCCGTAGCAGGCTCACTGAACCGCTCGGATCTCCAACCCGCCGCGCTGGGGGAAGTTCACGAGCTGATGTCGTCAGCACCGAGCAGGAAACATGGAACACCCTGCGGCGTCTGGTCTCGTACCCGAAGTCTGCGGGCTCGAATCCCGGGGTGTGGGCGGAGACGCGGCTTTCGATGACCCTGGAATTCATCATACACCAACGTTAAGAACCGCCGTAGATTTAAGAGATAGATTTATAAAATCCTCCCACATCTATCTGATATATAACCCTTTTAATAACACCAGGAGTGCGCGCAGCAGCACACGAAGAGTGCGCGCAGCAGCGCACCTGGAGTGCGCGCAGTAGCGCACCAGGCGGGCGCGCAACAGCACACGAAGAGTGCGCGTAAGCCCCTGGTCTTGGATCGTAAACATTCAGTGCCTTCACCATCATTACCGTTTTCTGAGGACAGAGGCAAAAATTATTTAAAAAACCCACTGTTTGTAACCGTAACCAAGTACCGTTAATTTGTTAGTTTTTGTTAATCAAACAAGACTACTCGTCCTTCTCAAACATCCAATCCACGAGCTGGCCAATGCTCACGGATTAAAAGTTCAAAATGGAATATGTTACAAACATGCAATAAACCTCGGTCTGGGCCCCTACCGAGGGAAAACTGCACACAACAAATCTAGGTCTCGATCAGAATCTCATTAACAAAAACGAAATGAGGGTAGCGTCAACTCGGGACTCGAAATAAAAATGGACAGATCTTACTTTGGAAATATGTCTTTGTCCGTAGCAGGCTCACTGAACCGCTCGGATCTCCAACCCGACGCGCTGGGGGAAGTTCACGAGCTGATGTCGTCAGCACCGAGCAGGAAACATGGAACACCCTGCGGCGTCTGGTCTCGTACCCGAAGTCTGCGGGCTCGAATCCCGGGGTGTGGGCGGAGATGCGGCTTTCGATGACCCTGGAATTCATCATACACCAACGTTAGGAACCGCCGTAGATTTGGGAGATAGATTTATAAAATCCTCCCGCACCTACCTGATATATAACCCTTTTAATAACACCAGGAGTGCGCGCAGCAGCACACGAAGAGAGCACGCAGCAGCGCACCTGGAGTGCGCGCAGTAGCGCACCAGGCGGGCGCGCAACAGCCCACGAAGAGTGCGCGTAAGCCCCTGGTCTTGGATCTAAACATTCAGTGCTTTCACAATCATTACCGTTTTCTGAGGACAAAGGCAAAAATTATTCAAAAAACCCACTGTATGTAACCGTAACCAAGTACCGTTAATTTGTTAGTTTTTGTTAATCAAACAAGACTACTCGTCCTTCTCAAACATCCAATCCACGACCTGGCCAATGCTCACGGATTAAAAGTTCAAAATGGAATATGTTACAAACATGCAATAAACCTCGGTATGGGCCCCTACCGAGGGAAAACTACACACAACAAATCTAGGTCACGATCAGAATCTCATTAACAAAAACGAAATGAGGGTTGCGTCAACTCGGGACTCGAAATAAAAATGGACAGATCTTACTTTGGAAATATGTCTTTGTCCGTAGCAGGCTCACTGAACCGATCGGATCTCCAACCCGACGCGATGGGGGAAGTTCACGAGCTGGTGTCGTCAGCACCGAGCAGGAAACATGGAACACCCTGCGGCGTCTGGTCTCGTACCCGAAGTCTGCGGGCTCGAATCCCGGGGTGTGGGCGGAGACGCGGCTTTCGATGACCCTGGAATTCATCATACACCAACGTTAGGAACCGCTGTAGATTTGGGAGATAGATTTATAAAATCCTCCCGCACCTACCTGATATATAACCCTTTTAATAACACCAGGAGTGCGCGCAATAGCGCACGAGGAGTGCGTGCAGCAGCACACGAAGAGTGCGCGCAGCAGCGCACCAGGAGTGCGCGCAGCAGCGCACCAGGAGTGCGCACAGCAGCACACCAGGAGTGCGCACAGCAGCACACCAGGAGTGCGCGCAGCAGCGCACCAGGAGTAAGCGCAACAGCGCATGGGGAGTGCGCGCTACAGTGCACGAGGAGTGCGCGTAGCAGCGCACCAGGAGTGCGCGCAGTGGCGCACCAGGAGTGCGCGCAGCGGCGCACCAGGAGTGCGCGCAACAGCATACGAGGAGCGCGCGCAGCAGCATACGAGGAGCGCGCGCAGCAGCGCACCTGGAGTGCGCGCAGTAGCGCACCAGGCGGGCGCGCAACAGCACACGAAGAGTGCGCGTAAGCCCCTGGTCTTGGATCGAAACATTCAGTGCCTTCACCATCATTACCGTTTTCTGAGGACAAAGGCAAAAATTATTCAAAAAACCCACTGTTTGTAACCGTAACCAAGTACCGTTAATTTGTTAGTTTTTGTTAATCAAACAAGACTACTCGTCCTTCTCAAACATCCAATCCACGAGCTGGCCAATGCTCACGGATTAAAAGTTCAAAATGGAATATGTTACAAACATGCAATAAACCTTGGTATGGGCCCCTACCGAGAAAAACCCTAAAAAGTGGGCTGAGGATGATGATGATGATGTTAGATAATCTGTGACTTTGAATGACCAAGGCAGTCGAATGCAACTAAATCTCCATATGGGTTTGAAAACGCAAACCAATCATCAATCTCGGTAGGTTAGATATTAAAAAAAATTCGTGTCCAATTTTTTTAGGGCTGAAGATGATGATGATGAATTATTTTATCAAAATGTCTCGAAGTTGTAAAAAATCTGTGACTACCAAACGGATAAAATATACATAGAGATTGAATGCAGTAGAAAGTTGGTTGAGGATGATGATGATTTTGTATAATCCGACACATGCCACCAGTTCTCATCATATTTAGTTCAAGCACCAACCCGCTATCTCTTATAGTTTTCGAGACCCCTTGTGGTACTCCAAGGTCTGATGGTCAAAGTGATGGTGATACTCAACCTTTAGTATAAGTATTAGTATTGCATTAAAAAAAATTGTAATCGTATGCAACTTGATCGTCAAACTCGGTCGGATATATATGAAAAAAAAAACTCATGTCTAATATGTTTAGGGCTGTAGATGATGATGATGAAATATTTTGTCAAAATTTCTCGAAGTTGTAAAAAATCTGTGACTATCAAACGGATAAAATACATGTACAGATTTAATGTAGTCGAAAGTTGGCTGTAGATGATGATGATGAAAAATGTAGACTAAATCTCCATAATATGGGTTTGAAAACGCAAACTAATCATCAAACTCGGTAGGTTAGATATTAAAAACAAAAACTCGTGTCCAATTTGTTTAGGGCTGTAGATGATGATGATGAAACATTTTGTCAAAATGTCTCGAAGTTGTAAAAAATCTGTGACTATCAAACGGATAAAATACATATACAGATTTGAAGTAGTCAAAAGTTGGCTGAGGATGATGATGATTTGGTATGATTCAAAACATACAACCAGTTCTCATCATATTTAGTTCAAGCACCAACCCTCTATCTCTAATAGTTTTCGTGTTCCCCTGGGGTACTCCAAGGTCTGATGGTCAAAGTGATGGTGATACTTAGCCTTCAGCATATGTATTAGTATTGCATTAAAAAAAATGGCGCTAGAAAAAGGGTAAAGAGATAAAATGAGGTAAAAAGTGGGCTGAGGATGATGATGATGTCAGATAATCTGTAACTTTGAATGATCTCGGTAATCGTATGCAACTTGATTGTCAAACTCGGTCGGATATACTTATATGAAAAAAAAAACTCATTTCTAATATGTTCAGGGCTGTAGATGATGATGATGATGAAATATTTTGTCTAAATTTCTCGAAGTTGTAAAAAATCTGTGACTATCAAACGGATAAAATACATGTACAGATTTAATGTAGTCGAAAGTTGACTGTAGATGATGATGAAAAATGTAGACTAAATCTCCATATGGGTTTGAAAACGCAAACTAATCATCAATCTCGGTAGGTTAGATATTAAAAACAAAAACTCGGGTCCAATTTGTTTAGGGCTGTAGATGATGATGATGAAACATTTTGTCAAAATGTCTCGAAGTTGTAAAAAATCTGTGACTATCAAACGGATAAAACACATATACAGATTTAAAGTAGTAGAAAAATGGCTGAGGATGATGATGATTTGGTATGATTCAAAACATACAACCAGTTCTCATCATATTTAGTTCAAGCACCAACCCTCTATCTCTAATAGTTTTCGTGTTCCCCTGGGGTACTCCAAGGTCTGATGGTCAAAGTGATGGTGATACTTAGCCTTCAGCATATGTATTAGTATTGCATTAAAAAAAATGGCGCTAGAAAAAGGGTAAAGAGATAAAATGAGGTAAAAAGTGGGCTGAGGATGATGATGATGTCAGATAATCTGTAACTTTGAATGATCTCGGTAATCGTATGCAACTTGATCGTCAAACTCGGTCGGATATACTTATATGAAAAAAAACTCATTTCTAATATGTTCAGGGCTGTAGATGATGATGATGAAATATTTTGTCAAAATTTCTCGAAGTTGTAAAAAATCTGTGACTATCAAACGGATAAAATACATGTACAGATTTAATGTAGTCGAAAGTTGGCTGTAGATGATGATGATGAAAAATGTAGACTAAATCTCCATATGGGTTTGAAAACGCAAACTAATCATCAATCTCGGTAGGTTACATATTAAAAACAAAAACTCGGGTCCAATTTGTTTAGGGCTGTAGATGATGATGATGAAACATTTTGTCAAAATGTCTCGAAGTTGTAAAAAATCTGTGACTATCAAACGGATAAAATACACATACAGATTTAAGGTAGTCAAAAGTTGGCTGAGGATGATGATGATTTGGTATGATTCAAAACATACAACCAGTTCTCATCATATTTAGTTCAAGCACCAACCCTCTATCTCTAATAGTTTTCGTGTTCCCCTGGGGTACTCCAAGGTCTGATGGTCAAAGTGATGGTGATCTTAGCCTTCAGCATATGTATTAGTATTGCATTAAAAAAAATGGCGCTAGAAAAAGGGTAAAGAGATAAAATGAGGTAAAAAGTGGGCTGAGGATGATGATGATGTCAGATAATCTGTAACTTTGAATGATCTCGGTAATCGTATGCAACTTGATCGTCAAACTCGGTCGGATATATATGAAAAAAAAAACTCATGTCTAATATGTTTAGGGCTGTAGATGATGATGATGATGATGAAATATTTTGTCAAAATTTCTCGAAGTTGTAAAAAATCTGTGACTATCAAACGGATAAAATACATGTACAGATTTAATGTAGTCGAAAGTTGGCTGTAGATGATGATGATGAAAAATGTAGACTAAATCTCCATATGGGTTTGAAAACGCAAACTAATCATCAAACTCGGTAGGTTAGATATTAAAAACAAAAACTCGTGTCCAATTTGTTTAGGGCTGTAGATGATGATGATGAAACATTTTGTCAAAATGTCTCGAAGTTGTAAAAAATCTGTGACTATCAAACGGATAAAATACATGTACAGATTTAATGTAGTCGAAAGTTGGCTGTAGATGATGATGATGAAAAATGTAGACTAAATCTCCATATGGGTTTGAAAACGCAAACTAATCATCAAACTCGGTAGGATATAATATATTGAAAAAACTCGAATCCAATTTGTTTAGGGCTGTAGATGTTGATGATTAAAAATGTAGTCAAAATGTCTCGAAGTTGTAAAAAATCTGTGACTATCAAACGGATAAAATACATGTACAGATTTAAAGTAGTCGAAAGTTGGCTGAGGATGATGATGATTTTGTATAATCCGACACATGCCACCAGTTCTCATCATATTAAGTTCGAGCACCAACCCGCTATCTCTTATAGTTTTCGAGATCCCTTCTGGTACTCCAAGGTCTGATGGCCAAAGTGATGGTGATACTCTGCCTTCGGCCTCGCATCCCCCTCACTTTGACGCCTCGTTTTGTTCATCCCTAGGAAAATGTATGGGATTTGTATGAAGAAAAAAAATTTTGTATGAAAGCCAAAATTTTTTTGTATGATTGATAGCATGCATCTAGTTCTTTCCAATATTAGTTTAAGCATCATCTCCCTAACTCTTATAGTTTCCGAGATCACTTCGGTACTCCAATGTCAGTTCCACCTATCACCAACTTTTCATTTATTCTATACATTCTAGACCCATACGTATACATTAGCACCGAAAACGTCAACCCTGCACCCCAGCAACGTGGAGATCTACTCCCCACACCCTCGAAAATTTCACATGTACGGCGGCCATCTTTATTTTTAGACATTTCGGAATTTCGATTTCAGATATGGAATCTGCACCTACATTTTTCACACTCACTTAACGCTCGCGGAAACTACGTAATAAATTATTAGGAAATAAAATGGCTTGAAATCGAAACGAACTAACGACCAAATTGAATAAAACTAAAATCGTGTAAAATTGTAGGTACTCACATTTCTGGCGACAACAGGCGCTCCAACAGACTCCGGGCGCATGGAGTCCAGTATCTCTGCGATGGACCGGTAGGGCCGCTGAGGCACGTCGCTGGGGCCTCCGCCCCCGCGACTATTATCCTATGAATATTAAAAAAACGTTATCAAATTTGCAATCAACTTTTAACTAATCTTAAAAGTTGTGAAAACCGTTAAAATTCAAGAATTTATATATCTTACCAAGCAATATTGGTATTCTCGACATTTAGACATTCCAAATTTAAAAAAATAAATATATACATACAATAAATACTCACAGGATGTAGTAGCGGCGTCGATGCCGCGAAAACTTTCAGAAGTTCCAAACTGTCGAAGGAAAATTGGGCAGAGACACCTGCCGAATTGTATTCGCGTAGGCGACTCTCGAACGACTGAGCTGAGTATCGCGCGCCGTGAAGCAGGAAGCCATCGCATCCCTTCCACCAACATCCAGTCGCAGAAAATGTGGGGGCGGACCAATCACTGAGCCAGAATACGTTCCGCCTACTTGCCGCTCACTTTGCGCCACTACAGAATTTAGTCAGATAACCTTTTAAAGTTATTTAAAACATAACAAATATGTTAATAATATATAAAAGCTTAATTAAATTTGTTTCTCTTATCTTTAATGTTTGTACGTATCATATTAAACACCAATAACCATAATTGAATTTGATTTGAATTTAGGAGAAGATTTCCGGTTACGGTACAAGACCGGAAATAATCTTGTAGGTAAATTCAAATCTAATCTGATTTAATATAATACGAACGTGAAACAGAACTATTATGGCAATAAATAGAATAGTAAACTATCGAGTGTGTTAGAAAGTTTCTTTAAAACTTGATATAATGTAAGCTACAAGTGGAGGTTTGATGGCGCATGCTCAAATCAGACGCTCAATTTATTGACTTGCAACGCTATGATTCTTTAAAACTATTAACAGGAAGTCCACAAACAAAGTGTTGATAATTTTATTTATGTAGATTCTAAAACATTTATAATTTCTTTATAAAAAAATACTTCATTCGTTATTTTTTTTTTTAATAATTGTTCCTCGCTTTTTAGTATTTTTTAATCAGGCGTTGCTCGCTTTTTTGAGCCACGTGTTACGGCAAAAGATCTTTTGGATTGATTGGCTCTACCAAACAGAAAATAATAATTATAATCGATTCAAAGATAATCATAAAACAGTAACAGTAAAAGCACTGTTACAGAACTCGACACTTAAACAAATACTTATTATTTTTTTGTTTTATTCCGAGAGTTCTCACGTAAAATTAAAGAGGCATATTAATTAAGTAATATATACTTAATTAATAGAGGCATATTAATTAAGTAATAATAACATAAAACAATTAATCTTATAAAAGCTTAAATGTGTTTATGTTCGTTTATTTTTCACGTTGAAATGCCTTAACCGACTTGGAAGTAATTTGGTATGGAATTAGGTTAGGCCCTGACACATAGGTTAACTTTGACCCTGTATTAATGTGGGTAACACCGCGGTGCGCAGCTAGTATGTAGATTAATAAAAGACATACATATAATCAGTACTTTTTTTATAAACTTGTTTAACATAAACACAGTTTTGAACCCGATCAAGAAGTGCCTTCCTTCCTAAACAACTTATAATTCAAATCTTTCTGCAGATTCAATGAAGTCGATCTATTGACAATAATTTTTATTAATTGGTACTACATGGACCTCAGTGAGGTCGTCAAAAATGTACATATGCTTAGATATTTAAAACTACACAATGGTTACACAGATTCTCCCGAAATATTGAATAAGTTGTCACTTCGTGTTCCGAGAACCGGAAGCGTTTTAATAAACCGCGATACATTTTGTTCTGCCCAAATTCAGGACAAATCTATTAAGGCATTCACCGGTTTACAGAATGTGTAATTCATATAATAAAATTAAAGACGATATCGATATATTTTTAAAATCGTCATTATTTTCCTTCAAAAAGTCAATAACAAAAATTATAAAGTAGTTTTGCTATAAATTTATTATTTTATTTGTATAAGTATGTACTTATTCGTCTAGTGTCAATGGGATTATTATTATAGAATCATTGTTAATTTTTCTTTGTTGTATGTTTTGGTTATCTTATTATGATTGTTATTTTTTAAAAGCTTAGATATGTAGTTATAATAATATGTATTGTGTACTCTTTATTTATGTAATTTTTATTTTCTTAATTGTTTAAAGTAGCATGTAATATGTGTTTTTATTTTGTAAGTAATTATCTTAAAATTGTTAGTTAGGTCTGCATCAAGAGGGCTTTAAGTAATAGTTATTTTCTTCTATTCATTAAGCTTATTATGTGTGTTTTAGCTTAGTGCCTGTTTTACAGACTAATAATAAATAAATAAATAAACTACACAACCGTTTGATGCAGGTTTTCGTAATGGATAGTGATCTAAGAAGGTTTATGTGCGTAATTTTGCTGCTAACCCACGGGCAAAAACTAGTAAAACATAAAATAGTTCATAGTTTATTTATTAACATTTCTAATATTTGAAATTGTCTGCGAGTTCCAGAACGTGATCGAAGAAAAGGAAAGCTGGTTGGAGACACCTTCGTGCAGTCGAAGTAGAGAGGGTGCCTGCTGCTTCGTCGTGAGAGGAGCAAGCTGCTACGTCATGAGAGGAGCCTGCCGCTACGTCGTGAGAGGGCAGAGACACCACGACACACCGACGAGCAACGGGGCGGGATCAACCACGGGCTTCGCACACCACGTACAAGGTCACGTAGTCCTTTATTTTCTTATAACGATTTTGCTAAAATAATTAATATTTTCTTGTAACGATGTAATGAAATAATGCCGCAGAGCATTTTTCGGGCAAAAATCAGAGAATAGATATCTGGTAGTAGTAGTAGTCGGCGAATGAGTTGCGATATACATTGGATGAGACTATAGGAGATCAAACTATTTATTTTTTCAGTTCAAGATTACAGGTATTGGCCAAGATTTTGTTGGACAGTCCAGTAATTTTATGTTATGTTTCTATATCTGAGATGAGTGGCGGGTAAAGTAAGGGTACTCTTACACTATTAATAAATAAATATTTTTCTGGTGTAACATCTAATAAATCTCATTTTTTGTCATTTCATCAAAATTAAAAGCCATGAAAAGTTTTAAATGAAAGCTTAACATTTCATGTGTTTCAAGAATTGTTATACAATAATAACATGACCACTGATTTGGGTAGTCTCCTATAGATATCTACGCCACAGTAGCATTCTGCCATAAAAAATTAGTCAATTTGCAAATACCGCCATTACAAATATTTTTAAGATGTCCAATTTAATAAAAAAAATATTACAAAAAAGCTCACTAGGTGTACCTAGCAGTAAATAATTCCGTGTTTCTTGATTCATCCTACGTAGGTATTACCTACTCTTTATAACAAACATTTGTTTTTATTACATAACGCATCTCATTAGAATTAGCTAAGTCACGTTTATTTATTTTAACGGGGAACACTGAAAGCAATTGATATCGTGACATTCGTATACTTGACAGCTTTGTACTCAATGTCATGATTTATTTTATAGCTTCGATGCTAAAATTATTTAGCTATCTAAGTATAAAAATCATCTAGTATTAATTATATATAATATTAATTTAAAAAAACTTTTCGTGAATCTTAGCATTAATGATGCCGGTCCTAAGCCCGGATAAAGGAGGAAGGCACAAAGCTCGTGAAAATATTTTCTAGATAATTGCCATTTCGATAACCAACACTTTATCAATTCTATTTGTTTGTGTTTTTATGTAATATTGTCAAAATTGTACACATAAGTACTATAAATGGTATGTACCTCTAAGTCTCTCCGTTGTCATTCCTGAATCGGCGCGCCGGTCCAGTAAATTACTAACGGGACCGCCTAACGAATAGTAGTGGTGAATTCAAGGTCTAGTTATCCCCCTAAGCAGTACCTACCATATAACTGTCACGTGGTCACAAACAAAAGGGATTTCCTAGACTTACCTATTCGTTAGGCGGTCAGCCCCTTAGTATTTATGTATAATATATGTTACAGCGAAAGTAATAAATCCAGATATTATATATACTATCCAGCTATTATACATAATATCATATCAATTTAGACAAAGTGATAATTGAGACAAAATTAATCACATTAACTATACCAAGCTATTTTATAAAATATCTTGGGATACTTGGATAATGTAATAAAAAAGTAAGTTAAAGGTGAAAATTATATTTTTTTATTTAAATATAAATATGAAGCATAAATATGTACTTAGTACCTAACAATTTAGTCTCATTTTAAACAGTTATTGTAATATTATATTTTATTAATATTAAAATAATATACTCACGTTAATTAACATTGTTTATAAAAATTAACATTGATTATTGGATTTAAATTGTATGTAAAAAAATAAATTCCTTGTTCAATAGTCATAAGACAAAACTAATAAAACACAGAGATCAATACGAGTAATTTAACATTGCTTAGTAAAATGGTTTACAAATCAATACGAGATGTATTTGGTATCACTCCTTAACAACTACAATATTAATATATTTAAAAACAACTGGCATGAAAATACAATAAAATTATTATTATTTATTCTTACAAGTAAGGCTTTTATGACATTTTGAGTTACACAAGAGGCTTGACTTTTTACATTTGCATCTATTAGAAACGCATTCCCCAGTACAGTTGCAATGCTGAAATCCTTGGCCACCAAGATGTGACTCTTTCTTTGCACATTCTCGGATAGTAAATTCAATATCAACTGTAATAAACGTATCTTTGCAGACAGTAAACTGATATTTTACTGAAGATAGAGCTAACATTTTATCAGCTTCTTTTTCTTGTCCTGGTTTTTTTTTGAAAGATTGTCCAATTTAATCTTTGATATCTCCAATTTCTGGACTGGCCTGTTAGCTTAGTTGGTAGTGGCTCTGCCTTCTAATCTAGAGGTCGCGGGTTCGATTCCCGCATGACACAAGTATTTATGTAAGTATTTTAAAAAAATATATATAATTACTTGTGTTGAGTCTGGTTGTTTGTATGTATAATAAGTATGTATTTACAAAAGAAAAGTATATAAGTAATATATCCGTTATCTAGTACCCACGACACAAGCGTTTGCTTAGTGTTGGGCTAGATGGCGCTGTGTGCAATGTCCCGGAATATTTATTTACTTATTTATTTATTTCTTGTTTCTTTTTAACGAGAAAGAAGATATTATGTGAACTTTTAATCAGAGATTTGACCTCATATGTATAGGTAGGCACTACCTACCTACTAAGAAATCACAAAGCCCTATGATAAGTTAATAGCTTAAGCTCAGAGTTAATTACCTATTACTAGGCTTAATAGATAGGTACCTAAGTACAATATGTACTTACCTAGCTTGTCCATACTTAGCATTCAGTATTTATAGCAAATAAAAAAATATAAGTTGGTAGGGATATTAGGAGTTAATACTTAAGTCTAACCTTTAATGTTAAAAAGTCCTACTTGGGCATACAATTAAGTAGGTATGTCTAATTTACAGTTATTTGAATAACATCTTTGGAAATGTCTATTATATAAGCTTAGGTAAGTAGGTACTATAGTTACCTTCAAATGTTGCGATAAAAAAATAACATAAAAGACATCCCTTGGTTTACCAAATTCAACCAAAATTGATACAGGATCTAACTATGCATTTATTTCCAGGTGATGTGACCAGGCAAAGGGAAAGTTCTCGAAGAAGCCAAGATCACATCATCCATTCCATTTATTTACCATATCAATTTAATTGCAATCTAATTGTTGGTTATCTACCTACCTACCTATTTAATTGTAAAGTTACAGATTATGAAAAAAAGTCTAGTTATGGAGATTCATTCTGTGTTTTAAACCTACCCCTGGGCACAGTCCACAACTGTAGGTATATAAATAGTTACTTATTTACTTTAAAAGATTATTAGAAAATTATAATTAGGTAGGTTAAAAAAACAATCAAGATTAAGATATTAGTTTATGAGAACACTTTATTAGATAAATAATACTTAAGTACTTATATACATACTTGAATAAAAATTAATAAATTAGATAATCAGTCCACTATTGTTAGAATTCTCAGAAAAAAACTCTCTTGAAAGTTGAGGTGAGCTGGAGAATGTTCAAAGTCATGCAGGAACATCAGTAGGTATAGATAGTGAGACACAGTTACACTAGAAGCAGGCTTCCATGGATTTTCAAGTTTCCTTAGAGTGACATTATTCTGTACTAAATAAGTAATGTTTCATTTGAAGTAAACAAGATAGGTACCTAAGGAGTTTATCAAATAAAATTCTGCCTGTCATCAATGCTAGTTGGTTTATTTTTCCTAGTTTTTCTGCTCTGCTTTGGTGGACTAACTATGTACCTACATGAAGGTAGAAGCTATCTATTAGACTCAAAGTTATTTATGTAGAACAAACCTAAATTTTAGCAAAAGAAAATAAAACATTGTACTTAAATGATCTCATTCTTGATGACATTGTTGGCTACATACAGAATGGCAAGAACTGACTAAAAGAAAGGGTTAGAAGTGGTCATCATTATTAGCAGATTCTAGTAGATTCTGCTTGAACATAGCATATAATAATTGTACCTAAGTAAGTACTTACCAGTGCTATATACACTTTTATCGTTTAGCCACCATCCTTGCCTTCTTTGAGGTTATTTGAAGTGGAACAGAAAGTAATTTCTGATGAGATGATATAGGTACAACTCAATACCTACAGCAGTTATGTACTGAACCACACGAAACCTAACAACGCGTGATAAGCTCCCTGGTGATAAGCATTACCATGGATAAATTGGTATTTTCATTCATTACTTATATCGCTGCATCAGGTTCCAAATTGATTTTGTAACGCAGACTAGTTAGAAAATGATACCTAACCTACGCGTTCGAGTTGAGAATAAAGATGGCGTAACCAAACCAAAATAAATCCAAAACGAAATCGTGTACCTATGTACACGATATCCTATCCGTACACAAAAATTAAGAAAATTTAAACACTCCTACAAGCAAACAAGCACCCAGTAGATCTAAATTTTTTATTTCATCCCTCTCTTTCCCACACAAAATGCAGATAGCTTCTGAAAAAAAAACTTGGTCTTTACTAGAGCTAAGTTAGAATAAAACTAATATTCAAAGATATTGTGATCCTGTATTTGTTTGATTGTACAACAAACTCTTTGTAGGTAGCATTCAAAATATGATATGTTAATTGTCCAGTCGTAACATAACACCTAGCGATGTACAAAATAGATGAATACAGTAAGATTAATTTTACAGATGTACATATGGCATCGGATTGTTTTTTTTACCATAAATTGGGTAATTACTTCGAAATAACGCACATCGTAGATTTGCTAAATAATCACTGAATAAGAAATAATAAAATCAATATACTTAAGTCATTAATATCCATAACTTTCGTATTTATTTGCATTCATAATTTTTTACTATTTATTACCAAGTGCATACTTTGCAGTCACTAGGTGTAATATTACAAGTGAAATGCTCTATTTCATGCCAGCAGTACACTCTCAGAAACAGACAAAGATCTTCCATTTCCTTGTCTAACGTTGTTTGCAAGAGAGGCTATTCCTTTGGTCAGTATTAGTGAGAATGTACGGCCAGTAAAACATTATCAACAATTTGTTTATGAATATCTTGGTAACTACGGCAGGACTATTGTATAGCCTATGTGATAAAATAGGCATATGATGTCTAGGGGTAAATAAATGCAACAGCGCGATATAATGCTAGTAAACGGAAGAGCTGTTAGTACAATGTTAAACTCAAAGTCATAATGACTGAAGAATTAACTTTAAGTATCTAATTAATTGCTTTACAAATATAAAAATTGTAAGTAAGTGGGTAGAATGAAACGATTCTGAGTCTAATAATTTGATAGTAATAAAACCGACAAATTACCAAAAGTTGTAGAACCAGTGAGGAACAAAATGTAATAAATGTTGATATACTTTTACAAAAAAAATTGAAAGTCTTCCGATTACTAGCTTACAATAGCATTTATATTTTGTACATATTATTACAACATTTACTGACATAGCTGCCATTCAATAATTGAGCTCATACATGTACAGGGATTGTGTTGTTCTACTATTGCGAACAAAATTATTAATTACATTGATAAGTTTATGTCAAAGGCAGTAAAATGTTTTTATTAATTATATTTTACTTATTAAATAAGCTATTAAAATAGATAATTATTAAGAAATATATATGAGTGATGTCTTATTGGCATACCACTCTTATAAAATAGAATGATAGTTTTCTATTCTTTTACAAATAAAAGTGACGAGAACACAACTGAATAGTATGTGGAATTAAAATATTAATTTTGTCAGTTTAGTAAAGAATGAATGCCAATAGAAAAAAAAAATAACAAAGTCATAAGCGAGATACATGAACTATAATCCGTTATTTGTACAAATGGAATTACATATCTATATAATGTAAGGCACATAGCGTTATATATATTGCTGCGAAATTATTGCACCAAGAAAGATCTTTTTGGCAAAGATATGGCATATCAGAAAATAGTAAGTATTTAAATTTTTTGTAACGACAGTTTTATTATCATTGTTTTAATTTAAAAAATATATTAGAATGAGTTATTATCAAATTTGAAGTCAATAACGTTAAAAGAATGATGGCCTTTCTCTGATGTGTCATACTCACGTATCTACAATTAATTATACAGTTATATTTATAATTACGATAGAAAACATGTAACCCTGTTCACTTAACAAGTATCTACTCACTTAAACTACTTGTGATGCTACTTCCAGTATTATAACATTTAAATTAAAACAACAACAGGAAATGTGGAAAAATATAATCCAACAGACAATCATGTAAGTATTTAACTTCTTATGTATGTTAAGTACTAGGAATTAAGTGTATCTTACGACATGCCATTCACCAGCAAACCTTTTAAATTCACTAAGAATGAAAAATGGCGTAAAGCCATGTCAAATAAATAAAATATTTAAAATAAAAAACACACTACACAAAAGATTTGCTGGCGATCGCATATTACGAATATTCATTATACTAAATAATAAGTACTACTTTACATGCATGCGGTATATAATACAGCAAGCGTTAAGTATATTATATCTAAGTATTTGAGTAGAATTACTAATTTCAGCATTTTTACACAAAAGTGTAAAAACAGCACAAAACGTTCACTGTTTCGAACCGCCACTGGATTTTACAAAACATCTCGGCAAGATGGATACAATTAAAATAAGTAAATTATATCTGTTGTAATAATGTAGAGGTCGAGTAATAAAATTCTTAAAATTATAAGTACACAACGGCGTAAACACACGGCCTAAGAGATATTGAACATTGTCGAACGTGGTATTCTGTAAACACAACAAAAAACCTAAATTCAATACAGAATCATACATTAGCTTAGATACATGTTGTGAGGTGTTTGTATCTTTATACACCATTTAACTTATACTTGCTAACCAATAACTACAATCAACAAGTGTTTTGTTCAGTTAATTAAACTGGAGCTGTTTCCTCGATACATACATATAACGCACCATTACCTTTGTGAAATTCGATTTAATTATTTAGGGTTACTGGTCACTTAATAAAAACGTATAATATTATATTTTTTGTGTAGCAATTCCTTTAAGTTACATAAACAAGCAATAAATTTCTTGAAGAAATCCAGTAACAGTGCTATATTACACGATAAATCAACCAATTGGGTCACAGCAATACAACTACTTAAAAAATTAAAAAATAGCTTAAAGATGGTGTAAACCAGTAACCCTGCAACTGTACATGTTCTGTACATCTATCTATAGGTTGGCCAAATAGTGTTTAAATATTATGTGGGCACGTCTTTTATAGTCGCAACATTTTCACTGTTATAATCACAAAAAGAAAAAAAATACACGGTACAAGTTTAAGTTTGTCTACAGTCTGTCTAATATTAAGCCCCACTGTAGTTTAAGATGTGGCACGCTTGCCTAGAGAAATCTTTTTGGCTTCGAAGACCCCTGTTTTCTAATTTATTTGTGGACAATAAATTGCAACTACAAACATACAAAAAACTTCGGATAAAGTTAAGAAATGAATTCCTGACACATTTCGGCCCACCTATATCTGATAGTAAGTCCAACCAGCGAGCTAGTTGACAAGGCCCGCGTCCTTGGCCATGCTGTAGAAGATGGAGTTCTTGTCTGCGAGGAGTTGTTCCGGAGGAGCGTACTCCACGAGCTGGCCGCGGTCCAGCACCATCACCTTGGTGGAGTCCATGATGGTGTTGAGGCGGTGCGCTATCGTCAGCACCGTGCAAGACGCGAACTCCGAGCGGATCGTTTTCTGCAATTCATCGAGCAAAGATTAGCTTCCGATGGGATGCTTTTACGAATTTGTGAATTAGACCTGGCATTTATATTTACAAATTATTTGTGTAATTTATATCTATTTGAGCTTAATCTATTTATTTATTTATAATGGTACACAAAACAGAATGTGTTCCCAAATAAGCTAAGTATACATTCAAAACTGGTTTTGATCCAGAACAAATTGGAATGGTAGTTTCGAGATAGGGATTTAAAATAAACGATGAGCATTATTAAAAAAGTAAGCTAAGGAAGTCGATATAGGTACTTCCAAAAATACCACTAGTCTACATATTTTGACGGTATGGCATTAGACATAGCTTGACTGTTTTCCAAAATACTCCGGCTCCCGATCTACCTGATTTGGCAGAATACCGATTTTCACACTAAGCGACTGCCAACAGACTTCCGTAACCCCAAAGGGATAACCAACATTTGTTTGGAAAGACTTAAGTGTCAAGATAATTTTAGGGGGCTGACTATCTAATAACAACAAATGTTAGGCAGCTATTACTTATATAGAGTTGGTGCAACTTTTTTGAAATGAAATGTGATTGCACTTGCCGATATTTAACCTGAAAGTAGGTAAGCGATCATTATGGTCTCGGACGGAGTGTGGTTTCATTCTCTATTCGTGGTATATTACCTGTATGAGCTCGTCTGTCTCCAGGTCGACGGCGGCGGTGGCCTCGTCCAGCACCAGCAGCGGCGTCTTGCGCAGCAGCGCGCGCGCCAGGCACACCAGCTGCCGCTGCCCCACCGACAGGTTCTCGCCTCCCTCCGCCACCTCGTGCCGCAGCCCAGCGGGGAGCCCTGCCAGATTATGACAACATTTGTGTGTTAAACAAACGGCTGGAAATTACGAGGTGTTTCGAGCATAAAGCAAGCCGGCTGGGAGCCCTGCCCCCATATAGATTATGTCGACATTTGTGTGTAAACGGCTGAAAATTTCGAGGTTTATCAAGCATAAAAAACAGAAAAAGCATCATAAAATTTCAGGTTGCAAATTTGGATTGAAAATGCAAGTATAGATCCTAACTAAGTACGTACTTAAAAAAATAGGCATTTGTACAATTTGTATGAACCCGAATAAATGGGAACAGGCGTATATAAACACAGAATTCGAAGCTGTTTTCTGCAATCAGCGCGGGACGCCTTTAACACCAGTTACATTTAGAAATGGAAACCCACATCGAAGTTTGTCTAAACATTTTTTAAGATATTGAATCAGGCGTTACTTTGTTCTAAATGAAACTCAGAAAAAATATATAGCGTTTTTCCGCTGCGACTGCTCCTTAACCGACTTCAGACAACAAACATGATGGTTTTTGAGTGTGTTCCTCCATATACCACCGCCACGCCTCTCCTCCTAACTAACGTGGCCTCCGTGGCTCTCAAGATCTTACCAACACCGCACGTTGTGTCTTCAAGTTTTGTAGTTCTCCTTCGGCAAGATATATATTGTAAATAATTTATGCCTGAATAAAGATATTTGAAAATTGAAAAAATTGAATTCTCGTCGACACGTGTTTCGCCTCCACGAGGCATCCTCAGGACGCGTTGACTCCTTGAACGTGTCGGTCCGAAACTCTCCAGAGTTTCATTTACAATGGATTTCCGCAAAGTAACGAACGCTTGATTCAATATCTTATGGAAATACATATTGAAGGTTGGCTAAACATTATTGTATTGTAAGTATTTTTTTTTTACAATTAGATATTTATTGTAAATATTGAATTGTATTGTAACCTACATACAATAACATAATTCGTACATGTTTGAGGACCACAATATACGAGCACATATTGTGTCTTCCGTGGAAGGACCTGGGCGCCCACCGCGATGTATCTGCCCAAAAAAACTCCCCTAACGAAATAATTCTGCGAGGGAGTCACGACCCTCAGTCATGAGGAATACGGAATCAAGAGAGAGAGAGAGATTGTAAGTTCCCACCGACCTTGCACGAAGTTCTTGAGGTGCGCGTGCTCGAGCGAGCGCCAGATCTCGTCGTCGCTGTACGCCTCGAAGGGGTCCAGGTTCATGCGCAGCGTGCCCGAGAACAGCACCGGGTCCTGCGGGATGATGGTGATGCGCGACCGCAGCTGGTGCAGACCTATCTTCGAGATGTCGATGCCGTCGATCATTATCTTGCCGCTCATCGCTTCCACTATCCTGTAGAGGGAACAGGGTATTAGTATTTCTATCTTCTTCTTTTTCTTCTTATCGAATGAGAGTGGCTAACTCTGATGTCGAGAGTTTATCAAGCCGCCCTAAGGGCCTCTGACATGGCTTAACGACTGCCGTACTAGACAAACAGCCGGGACCGACAATTTAACGTGTCATCCGACCCACGGTATTTCTATGATATTATTAAAGTCAGGTGGACTGATTGAAAATAAGTAATCAATGTAGTCAGCGTTGATCTGTAGGCACTTGCAACACTAGTGGCTCGCTAGCGCGCAGCCAGTAGCAGTACATTTACAATATGACAAGGGTATTTCAACCTTTTGAGCGTAATCACTGGTCACTGGTTTTAGTAGTATTTGTTCGTTGTGGTTGGTGCACAGGCTCTGCCATTGCTGGTCATATATCAATTGCAATGCAATTGCTTGCCGAATTTAATGACGTCACATGTAGTAAAGTAGTACATATAGTAATACTCGTAACTTGCATAATTATGAAGTTGCTATTGAAATTATAATATCCCGGTTTTGTCAAAAACACTGTGTCAGACATTCCAAATAGTGTGATTGTATTTGTCGCGTACCTGAAGAGGCCGAGCGTGAGCGTGGACTTGCCGGCGCCGGTGCGGCCCACGATGCCCAGCTTGTCACGCGGCGCCACCACGCACGTGACGTCCCGCAGCGCGGGCTCCGCGGCGCGGTACCCCAGCGTGAGGCGCTCCAGCTGCAGCGCGCCCGTCTCCGGCCACGACGCGCCCGGCGCGCCCGCCTCCACCGACCACGCAGCCTCCTGCCCACCAGGTATGTATTAATGGAATTGTAATTCATACTACAGTCAATTATTTTAAACAATTACATATAGATCTCAAATAAGAAAACAATAAACATAGGCTATTCTTTATCTCGAATTAACGTAAAAATATATGTACTTACAGTTTCTGTCTCTGCGTATTCCTTTATCCTTTCAACGGCGACGATGTTGGTTTCTACTTCTGATGTCATCCTCACGAGCCAATTCAGGGTTTGGGTGATCTGAAATATAATATTTCAAAACTTTATCGTCCAAAAACCAAGTCAAATATATATATTTTTTTATCAGACACGCATCTTTTTTGTTTGATAATTCATTAATGTCCAGCATGGACATCCGAGGGGCGTTTTGTGCATTTTCCCAGTTCCAGCCTAGCCCAGCCAGCCAAGCTCCTGGAAATTTTTGAGCACTGCCTTTGGTTCTTGGCATACTAGTTCTACTTTTACACAACAAGACTATTATCAGATCTAAGTACAAGTAAGTAATCATACAGTGGGAAACAAGTGGGTACTAGTTGTGCCCTAGGGAAATCAGTCGTGCCGAAGGGAATTAAAATTCCCATCGGCACAACCAGTTGTGCGGAGCAGTTGTGCGCCGGGGCAGTCACGGTAAATTACATCCTAGTGTGAAGTGTACGGAACAAAGTTGTAAAAAATACCTAGGTACCTACATTTTTGCGTAATAAAGTTATCTTTATCTCACCTGCAGTGCGTAGCTGACGGACAGCCCCACCAGCCCCGGGCTGACGGTGTGTCGGCCGAGCACAGTGAACAGCGCCGCGAAGAAAATGATGAGGTTGCCAATCATCTCCAGACGGATTGCTAACCATCGGTTGGCGATCGTGCTCGGGTAGTGGCACGACTGGTTGTAGTCCACTTGACGCTCTGATTCTAAGATGAATCTGTGGGAAAGTTAGAAAGATAATTATTTATTGAATAACTATTTATCTATTAAATTCAATTAAATACAGTAAATCCTCATCCAGTAGTATTCTCTCATTACTGGAGTACCTGATAATCCCATAAAATAAAATAAAATAAAATAAAAAATAAAAAAGCCTTTATTTGCCTTGACACAATATAAAACTTATTCTAAAACAAAATTAATACTACTTAATCACGAAATTTGTATACTTTTTCTTCAATTTACTGTGTGACGTCAGGGCACTCAATATTGAGTGAAGGCCTCCTCCATGCTTCATCATGTGTCTCGTTCCAGTGCTGCTTGGCTCCATGTTATCAACAATTCTAGATTTTCTGAGAGACTGCTACAAGACACCAATTTTTAGCTTTATTTTTAAGTGTGGTGAATATGATCAGATATTTCTTGGTTGTTGTGTTTTTTGTGACATTTAGTTCTTATGTGATTGGTTTCGAGTGTTTTTGATGATTGGATTGCGTATGACATGAAGGGTTGTAGTCATTAAACTCCCGCGTTGACCAAACGTATTGGGAGCGCTTGTGTATTTCTTAGTATAATTTTTATTTTTATTTATATTAATTGTTGGGTTCCGCTTGATGTTGTTTTTGTATTTTTCTTATTTTTCCTGGGCGCCACAGTATAATATTATTATTCGTTGGTGTTTAGAATGATTTGTTTTCCAGGTTGATGTTTCTTTGAGAATGCTGCGATTGAAGAGCTTGGGGGTGATTGTGTGTTCTCACTCGGTCGCGGTCGCTCGGTAGCAGTCTGTTTAGATTTTTTCTTCATGTGTTTATTTTGTTTCAATGACGTGCTACTGTCACGGTCCGATTTTCCCGGCGGGCTCACTAATACAGACAAAGCCCTCTTGTTTGTTGGTTTGTCTGAGATGATAATTTTATCATATTTTAAAACAGCTGCAACTCCGCTTTCTTTGTATTGTAACAATTGGGGAATCAAAGCTTTTCTTTTTTCTAATATTTTGGGGGGGAAGTCTTCTTTCATATACGAGCCGCTTCCTTCCAAACAAGATTTTTTCCGTAAAATTTGTATTTTTGTACCTAATGTTGTGAAAGTTACCCTGATGGGTCTAATGCTGTTGCTTTTCTTTCCGATTCTTCCAACAAACTCCAGATCTCTCCTTTCACATTCAACGTTCATCTTATTTTGAACTGTTTGTATTATTATATTTTCTAGATCGCTGTACGATTTTTCCTGCTCTGATAAGCCGAAAAAAATTACATTCTTTTGACGCAGTACCTTGTCCAAATGGTCGAGTTTTTCTTCGTGCTTACTTTGAGTGCATTTTATTTCAGATATCTCTGTTTTAAATTGGCAAAATTGTTCTTCTATTTTTGAGTATATCCTTTGAGTTATGTTTTCTTCCCCTTGCTTCATAATCTCTTCGTTATCTTCTTTAATTTGTTGTCTCAGTGCTTTCAACATTGTAGCCATATTGTTGTCTGCCATTTTTCAATTGGTTGTAGATAGTGTGGCGTTTCACTGTTTAGGTACTTAGATACCGAGCGAAATATTCACAAAAATAATACGTAAACTGAGATTCGAACTCGGAGTCCTCGGATTTGAACTGATACCAGTAACCACTCGGCTATTGATTCGTTACGTAAACTGTCGAAATTAAGCTTCGCTATTAAAGATTCTTCTTCAAATTGTGTTCAAAACGAGTTTGTACAATAGATTCACTAGTTCTGACGGTTAAGTCCACTGGGGTCAAAGTCCAATTTTTGTATAGAACACGTAAAGGGAGGTAGTTTTGTTTTGATTTTGTATTTTACTAAATTCTATCACTTTATTATTTGTTTTTATCTTTATTATTGTTGTTGTGTTTAACAAAATCACTTTTTGAGCACTGTTCCGTAGTTACGGGAATATATACAGTTCATCTTGTCCTTTTTATTGTTTTTATTGTAAAACGATGGGATTGTTTTATCAATTATTTAGCACTTTTTCGCAAATATCTTGCAGATAACTGTTTTTATAACACTGTTCCGTAGTTACGGGATATTACGCACTTATATGTATTATATTTTTAGTCTTTCTAGTGTTTGTTTTATTTTCTGCAGCAAACACTAAAGTTGATTTTTTATTTGTGTATATTTAGACTTTGCACTGATATTTTGGTTAGATGACACTCACGACAATAGATAGTCACTTTCTAATTATGATCCGACAGTTTTTGAACAAATTAGCGGCACAAGTTATTTTTAAGCATTAAATAATCACGGAGACGAAGTGAACGTGGCGCGCCCTCTGGCGGAACATGATAATCCCATAGAATTGATTAATTGTGTAAGTCCATTGGGCCAGTACATCGTTGATTGACACCCAGATCCTTCCAATGTTCTCGAATTTTAGGGTATTCAAACTTGTCGGTATCATCACGATGTTTTTCTTTACCATTTAACGAGTGCAAATTCACACATGCGCAGCCTTTTTTTAATCACTGCCTTAAATCGCACCACCTTTCGAATAAAAAAAGAACTAGAAATAATTACATTTGTATCTGTCTCGTATAGAAATGAATCATGTTTCACACAAAAAATAAATAAATGCATTACTAGCAGTCCCGTCTCCAAAAAAATAGACATTTAAACAGGATTCATAATTCATAAATACAAACTAAGTGTCTGTTTTTATTGAATAATGTAATCATATTTTCAAGAACGTTTCACTTTACCTTTCAGCAACACCGTAGGCTCTGATAGTGGAAGCACCCGTGATGCTTTCTCCGAAGTGCGAATAGATGGGGGACCTGGACACCGACTCCAGCCGTTTGAGCTGCCTCGAGGTGGCCACGTAGAACCGCTGGATCACGTAGTAAATGAACCCGATGGGAAGAATCACGCACAAGAAGATCGGCGTCGAGAGACTGATCACGAATAATGTGCCCAGAACCTGTGGTCAGATGTACGAGTCAGTTTTTGCCTGGATTGAGTTTTGTTACAGCAATGTGCAAACTTAATAAGGATAAGGAAAGATTTTATGCGAAGGCTGTATAGAACCTTGGACTTCTATGACAGGTGTTTTCTAGGATAGATTGATTTACACATTGGCACATAGACCGAAACTTTCCAAAAATTAGAATCTACCGTAAGTATATACCGAAATGTCCAGTGTAAAGTTGCACTAAAGATTGTTTGTCAAATTTCCACTTTAATTGGGAAATAAAAATATTTGGGCGAAGACCTCATCTTTACGGCTGCTTTTGCCCAAAGAACGAAAAGTGGTTACACACTGATGCGATGTGCATACTGCATATACACAGTGTTGTGTGCTACTTTTTTGTATAGGATCAGTTTACAAATAAAAAGTTGTTAAAATTTTGTTAGTAAATTCAATCCATTAATATCTTCCAATCAATCACGACGAACACATGAACATACACAACATAAGAAAGCCAAATGTCCCGATATGAGAACGGGGTGATCGAAATTTTGATGGTTCATGTTATACCAGCGGTGATATCAAGTAAGCGTACCAACAACTAGTTATTTCGTGATTCGTGAATAGCAGCACCGACTCACGTTCCAAAATAACGTAGGCCACCGAACCATATTCCTGTCAAAACAACGAACAAAATCATCGACAAAAAATAACGAAGCAAAATAAAACGTTACCCACCAAAGTTACCGGTACGTATCAAAAACTAATGTAAATGTTTGTGCGCCGCCACGAGGGTGCGCTGCGTACCTCAAAGGCGCAATATATCGTGTCGGACAACTGCGACGGGAGCGAGGTGTCCAGCACGTCCACGTCTTTGGAAAATCTAGAGAGGATCCTGCCAAGGGGCGTCACTTCGAAGAATTGCAAGGGCGTCCGCATCACATTGCTCAACAATATGGAGTGCAGCACCTTGGCGGCGCGCCAGCACGCCAGGTACGGCATTAGGTCGGCGAAAAACGAGGCGATGGCTGCAACAACCGCATTACACCTTAGTTACTGCTGCGGCGGCGCGGGCGGCTTAATAATGAATACATTGTTACTGGGGCGGCCACGCGCGCGCGGTGCGGGTGCTACTGAGCTAGCTAGTGAGGGCATGCACTGCGTACACCTACACAGCAGTTTAGTCACAGTCTAAGCATTAGGAAGCATACTATCTAGAAAACTAAATGTTAAACGCTAGAAAGAAAAGATACTCGGAAGGTTTTCATGTGTTCGATGGAATTTATAAACTGATCCTTCGTGTCGTTTTCTAATGTCACAGTCACAGTGTTCATCTACTAACTAGAATACAACAGTTTGATCTGAAAACTATATAAACTAAGATTAAATTGCGGCAGACCCAAAAGAGCATGTTACCTAGGCACCGATCTGTCCATTCTGGGACAATTTTATTGTCCTACTCTTTTATTATTAAACAGTTGGCTACTTTTTTAACAATCTCGATCGAATATGTACAATAGCCAATCTGACTCAAAGATGCTGTATTATTGCACCAGTGCAAGACTTCAGCCGGTATAAGGCGAACACTAGGCGAGCGTCTCCTTGGGCCTGCCAAGCACGCGTGCTGCGTACCGAAAAGAAGCAGGAGGTCCAGCCGCGCAGCGTCATGGGCAGCACGTTGTCGAGCACATCCACGTCTTTGGAGAAGCGGTTGAGCACGCGGCCCACGGGCGTGCAGTCGAAGAAGCCGATGGAGGGCGCGCGCAGCACCGTGGCCAGCATGGCGGCGTGCAGCGCGCGCGCGGCCGCCAGCGTGCCCAGGTACAGCGCCAGCGAGGACACCGACACCGACGCCACTGCGCCCACACCACCGTCACGCCGCGCTCCACAGAGCGCCGCCGCGCGCTAATGCCCTCTCATATCCATACTTCAGTATACTACTCTTAAGCTAGTAACATACTATGAAACGCGTTATAGCAGCGTTCGGAAGTCCGACACGATCTGGAACGCTGTATGTTTTAGTCGATCGTTGTACATCCCTTGCGGGGTACACTTGTGTCCGCGATCGCTGCGACTTAACAGTCGACAAAATTTCTTCCTAGCTTTAACATTCCGAATTTTCGTTTTCTCATTTATTTATTTATTTCAACGCTGTATTAGAAGGAATTTACGTTCAACTGGTGACTGAGATACAATTTTATAGCATTACTCGATTGATACAGACTCGTAGAATGCGGACACAGAGAGAACACAAAGCGGTCATAATTAAATATCGTAGAGATTATCTATCAGAAAATCGTTTGAGACTCTAAAATAAATTGTTTTGAAAAAGGATTTTGAGAGGGCATCCGCGCATTTCCAAATTTCACAGTACAAATAAACTTTATGAAGACAACAGTAATAACACATCAGACAACAAAAGTGAGGAAACATGCAACAACTTTCGTAAGGAAAGTCACGAAGGACAGTTCTGATGTAAAATGTACAAAAAGAAATTTTAAACTCAAACAAACACAAGGTATTTTGTTTTATTTGTAAGAAAACATTAAGTTCACGTTATTTTTCGTTACTTTCTTAAATTAAAGCGGTTGTGTGATTATTTAATAGGTATCTTTTTAATAGAAACGAACGTGTAATATCACTCACTAGTAATAATCACTAATATCACAGTGTTTACTAAACTTATTTGATCGAAAAATACTATTAAAAACGCTTATTCTGTTCACATAAAACAAAATATCTTCGCAACCAGAGATTGTAATTAAAAACTAATAACTTTATCGATTGAACACTCCATGCCTTTAATATTTCGTAACAGAATACCATCATTAGATTCCACACTTTTAAAATTCATTTATAGTAATCACGTATTTGGTGTATCGGTTACGGAAAATGATCATTACAGCCATGTATTCTAAAGTATAAACCTTGTCAATTATAGCAAAGTATTTTTAAAAGTTATCTTTTCCATAAATTTTACTTCAAAAATGTCCGGGAATGACAATTTTCAAAATTATCATACCGTAATAGACAAGTAAATTTAAACTCATGAGCCTATATACACTGCGTACAAAATGTAAATAATATGTGCGTAATTCTTTGGATTTACATTAAATTGATGGTTTTATCGAGCGCACTGTGCAGAGCACTTATTTTTATATGCGTCACAACTTTAAGCTCGTATTAGATTTACTCAAAGAATAAAGCTCATAAAAATTGCGTCCCATGAAAATTTAGCAAATATGATGATTATGAACTTCAAAACAGATGAAACTTTGTATTTGTCACGATCATACAAAAATTATTTACAATTAATTATGTAGCTAAACTTATATGCGGAATCTATTGACAGGTAATCAGTGGAGAGTCATACATAAAATCCAACACCATGCTATCAATATGACATTCATAAAACGTATGAACATATAATCAAAAATGTATAAGTGGTGGTAAAATATACAGTAAAAATGTATTCATTATTAATTCCTTGCAGCACCAACAACCATTGATTTTATACAATAAAATATTCGTACTAGATATTGGTTTTATTTGTATAAGTATACATAAAGTATCCAAGTATATATTAATAGCAGTTATATATAAAAGCAGCCGCATATTATACATATAAATCAACAGAGAGATAATATTATTATAATAGTTATTAAAACAGTTTGATAAGCGTATTACACCAAATTTTCAAACGATGTTTCAATACAATGACACTATTGTTTCTTTTGCGAATTACATACAGACGATACAATTAAAAAATACACTAAAAGTTATATCGATAAATATAAATAATTTACTAATGAAAAGTTGGTGAAATCCAAATATTGTTAGCTTAGTAGATACAGTGCACCATTTTTAGAAAATTAATAGAGATTTATCAAAGCTTATGGAACGGTAGCATTAGGCACGGCGTAGAAGTGGTTACATAGAAATATAATATTTTTTATTTCTTCCCATAAAATATTTAAAAATCCCAATGTGTGAGCCAAAATAAACAATAAAATGAGTGAGAAGTTTCCTGTTGTAAATTAGCACACAAATAATGATAAGATGCAAAATACCAATAAATTTGTACGTTGCTTGGTTAGATTTTCTAAAATAAATAGATTTAAGTATTATCTCCGTCCGTTAGTGGAACTAGATGGCGCTGTTTGAAATTTCGCGTAGTATTTATTAATGTATCAAATGAAACCATTTCCACGTCGCGCCTCTACTACCGTTCAAATAGATCTTTATACAGGGTTACTGTTAACTAACACATATCCTTTTAAGGCCGGCTTAGTACATACGCACAAGCAACAAGTTACGAAAGTTCTCGAAAAAGTTTCGAAAAAATTCGACGCCTTTTGGCAATATGCATGGAAAACACGTAAATTGTCAAAGGTCAATGATCTTTTTGTAAGGAATGGAACAGCTGATTTTTTGTGAATTTTCACAAGTTATAAAAGTGGTTGCTTTTGCGTACTAATACCGCCCTTAAAAGGTAATGCGTTAGTATCTAGTAACCCTGTATGGGTACGAAGCCCATGGTCAGTGTATTGTGAGGCCTACCTTGCCCGATGCCGAGTCCGCCGTACACTCCGAGGTACATGTCGCGCCGCTTCGTGTCTACTGTGCCGTTTACAAGCTGGAATCATAACCATATATTGTTAGTTTTTTACTGTTTAAAAAGAAATAACCCTTTAATTTAGATTACGCTCATCTTTACACGTGTGAAATAGGGCTTAGAACATTGTTATACCTAGTCTAATAAAGTATGTTAAACTTGACAACTATACTGACACTGCATTTTACACATTTTACATTAAAATCGCGAAATGTTTTTTGGGATGGGTTTACGTTTGACTACAGCCCGCCTGATGTTAAGCATTGCTGCAGCCCTGGGTGTAACACGCTTACCTTGAACTACAATGCAGAGATATTTAAAACTATAGTTAATAATTTTAATTTCAATTTCTTTATTTCTGCAAAACATGGGTATCACAATGCATGTTATACACAATAAATCAATATCAGACGCGCCACGTTTTAACCTGCTAAGGTATTCAAATATTATCTGTGTAGTCTATCTAGATTTAAAAAAGAAAGAAACAAGCGTCTCACACTCTAAGCTTTATCAATGCTTAACATCAGGTAAGCAGGCAAACACATACTTTAGTTAAAAAAGCTGTCAATGTTGTCACACTACATAAGACAAGATATAGTGTGTAGTGACTGACCATGAGCTCGTCGTTGGACCACTCGGCCAGCCAGTAGTTGGAGCCGACCTGGAACACCTGCAGGATGAGGTTCATGAGCACCGTCACCACGGACGCCAGCACGCCCACCGACATCAGGTAGTGCTTGTACACGCTCCACTTCACCTGCAACGATTTAACATGTAAAATTTTAATAAACTTCCTAAAAAAAGGAGGATAAGAGGAAGTGCGAAAAGCGAGAGTGAATCGGTTCTTATCGGGTAAGCACGCTCCATCTTAGGCCTGGCAAACTATGGCCAAGTACAAACCCGTTCAAGGTAAAAAAAGTGCCCAAGGGATTTTATCCATTTGATATTGACAGGACAGACGTATGAATGTGATATTGACAGGATTAGATAAATTTCGAGTAGGTGGAACCTAATCTTTTATTGGAATTGAAATGAAATTTAATAGCGAAAATAATCACGATGTCTGGATTCGAATCTGCGTATTTCTGATCGCTGTCCAGAACGCTTTCACCAACTAGGCTACGGTCTACTGCCAGGCGCGATCCACACTCATTTCCAAACAATTCAGACCAAGCGGCTGATGGCGCCACTTAATACCTTTTGATAGAACCTGGTTAGTTAAAGACGGATTTTACAAATAGGGGCGAATATAATTCAATCCTTTTCGCACAATATAACTCTACCATTTGTGGGAGAAAGATGGAGTTATATTGGCATTCAAAAAAAGCATTTTTATTGAACCGGGTTATACCTATGTTGAAAGTTTTACATGTGTGTTTTGTGAGTGTATGTAACATAGTTTGTACACGGATTACTCAAAAAACTATAAATAAAAATATATTTTGCATTTAATTGTGACTCACGCTTCCAGTTTCCGTTTTCTCCACCTCGATGAGTTTGTTCTTTTCCTTGAGCTCGTTGGGTGACGTTGTTTCCGGTGTTTTTCTCTTCACGCTGCCCGCTCTGTCACCTTAAATACACATAATTTACGAATAAAAATATGTATTAATTTAAATCAATTTTAGAGAACCAAGAATGATAATGCACGCTACAATATGGTGCTGATCCGCAATTGATATGTAAAAAACTGTGTAAAAAATTGCTTCCTCGTATGTTTAGTTGCAGTTAAATAAATGTAAAAATAGATTAATAAAACTATCATTAAAAGATTTGGTTTAGTTATCAGTATCAGTATGAGTAAGTAAATCAATAATAATTCTTACCAGCTGCAACAGTCTCTGACTCCGAAGTGCTCTCAGACAGGGACCTGGCGCGCTGCAGTTTATTCTGGAACTCCGAGCCCAGCTTGCTTTCCAAGTCTTGTTTGATCTCATCCAGTTCTGAAAATTATGATAGTTTGATTAACATATGCAAAATAATATACTCACACCACGTCGAAGTCAATTGTACGTCTGATGATGCAGGTCCGAAACCTGCTAGGAGTGATTATATGATTATAGTGATATTTTCGCTTGTTTCCAATTAAGTTTTGGCTTCTCACTGATAAAAAACCGAAAAAATGTCCGAGTCAAACACTGACGTAATGTTGTACTAACCCTCAGGCGAAGTCCGCTCAGCGTCGCTGAGGTGATGCAGCAGGAACTCAGCGAAGGCCCCCTTCTTCTCCAGCAGCTGCTGGTAGGAGCCCGCCTCCGACATCGCGCCGTCCTTCAGCACCACCACCAGGTCGGTCTGCGCCAGGTACGACACGTTGTGCGTCACCCACACGCGCGTCTTGCCCTTCAGGAGACCGTTGGGGCCGAGCACCTAGGGAATATTAACTCTAAATATATAAAGGTGACTGACTGATATAGTGACCTATCAACGCACAGCCCAAACCACTGGACGGATTGGGCTGAAATTTGGAATGAAGGTAGATGTTATGACGTATGCATCCGCTAAGAAAGGATTTTTGGAAATGCCACTTTTAAAGGGGTGAAATAGGGGATGCAAGTTTTACTTTTTAATGCGAGCGATGCCGCGAGCGCCCACTAGTATTATATAAAGTAAGATAAATGAAGGACAAAGGGGAGGATCATTGGACCTATGGATCATGATACGGTCAGTTTTGTGTGCGCCGGTACAGCAGTCGATGTTGCTGT
Organism: Macaria liturata; assembly: GCA_964023185.1. Taxonomy (NCBI): domain Eukaryota; kingdom Metazoa; phylum Arthropoda; class Insecta; order Lepidoptera; family Geometridae; genus Macaria; species Macaria liturata. The sequence goes on along the minus strand of OZ026820.1, from coordinate 9,677,897 downwards.
CCCTTACGAAGCAGTGGAGCGACCCGAGGACGAAGCGGCCGGGAGTAGTAACATTGAAATAGTTTTCAAAGTATATTGTCTAGTATAGCCAACCTTCTCAAAGATATGTTTCCCGACGTGCGAGTCGACGGCGCTGAGCGGGTCGTCCAGGAAGTAGTTGTCTGCGTCGTAGTACACGGCGCGCGCGAGCGACACGCGCTGCTTCTGCCCGCCCGACAGGTTGATACCTGCAACAATAAAAATAATGTATTAATCACCAATATGTACTGAGAAGCCACGTTCCCCATATATGGAGTCGGTTTTTGACAGAGTACCAGTTATTACAGTCAACAGGCCTTCGCAACCCCGAGGGGAATACCAATACTCGGGTGGTACGATCGAGGTAAATACCAATTCTTCTTCTTATCGATTAGAGTAGCCAACTCTGCTGTTGAGAGTTTATCAAGCCGCCAAGGGCCTCTGACATGGCTTAACGACTGCCATACTATACAAACAGCAGCGAACTACAATTTAACGTAAATAAATAAATTTAATACCAATGCAATATGAAGATGCTAATATTCTAACATTAGGCGCGAGTACGAACACAAAGTCACACTACAGCAATACATATCAATTCTGCGGAGTTGTCGATTTAACGACATACGACAAGTTTTAATCAATGGCATAGCCGTTACTAAATTAGTTAAAAGGGCCTATATTGTGTAAATTTGATGTGAACTAAGATATACCACACTAATTACAGTATCTATTCAATAAGTATTGAAAAAATGGACATACATATATCATACGTTAAAATTGAAAATATGATCCATGTCATGTACTACATATACGAGCAGTAACGCGAAAAGAGCATGTAAAAATTCTAACATACCCTTCTCTCCAATCTCAGTCTGGTCCCCTCCAGGCAGCACATCGAAGTCCGTCTTGAGTGCGCAGACGCCGATTACGTTGTTGTACTTGTGCTTATCGAGCGGCTTGCCGAATATAATGTTGTCTTGCAGGGTGGCGTTCTGGATCCACGCCTGCTGGGGCACGTAGGCTATGGAACCTGGAAACAAAGATTTACAATTTATTTTAACATAACCAATAATATCATCATCATCATCATCATTGGCCTGGTAACATCTACGAAAGTTAATTAATGTAGTGTCCGAACTATTTTTGCAGCATCGCTAAATTCACCAATGTGAAAGCCACAAATGCGGGCACAATATTAGTAGTGTAATGGCCCTGGGTGTAAGTTTGGTGGTTAATAAATTAATATAATGTATAGATAATCACGAAACACTTCTCCATTTCGTTGGTTATTAAAGTAGTTCAGCTTGCTGCTTGCTCGTTTCCCATCATAAGCAAGTAAAGAACAAGTGACACCACCCTTCTCCAAGCAACATTGATCCTTATTGACTCACCATTAAGGTTGACTCTTCCAGAGGGTTTCAGAGTTTTCTTCATCTCTCCCAGCATGGCAGACAGTAGCGAGCTCTTGCCCGACCCGACTGCTCCCACGACCGCTACGAGCGACCCGCGAGGTATGTTCAAGCAACATTGATCCTTATTGACTCACCATAAAGGTTGACTCATCCAGAGGTCTTGTTCATTTCTCCCAGCATGGCAGACAGTAGCGAGCTCTTGCCCGACCCGACTGCTCCCACGACCGCTACGAGCGACCCGCGAGGTATGTTCAAGCAACATTGATCCTTATTGACTCACCATTAAGGTTGACTCTTCCAGAGGTCTTGTTCATCTCTCCCAGCATGGCAGACAGTAGCGAGCTCTTGCCCGACCCGACTGCTCCCACGACCGCTACGAGCGACCCGCGAGGTATGTTCAAATTGATGTTCTTCAATATATTGTCCGAGTCGTCGTCGCCCCACGCAAAGTGACCGTTCTCAATCACTATTGGATTTGCTGTGAATGGCAAAGATTTTGATGTGTTTAGTGAAATCGACATATTTTAACAGAATCCACAATAAAGAAGAGATTAACAATTCGATCTGTGTGTAATCATGAATTAATTCGATATTGTAGGAATTAGATAAAACTTGAGTTCGACTCTTTGCTCTTGACACTTGGGCTTCTAAGTTTGTGTGCTAAATATAGCAGCGTATGTTTGTCCACTGCTTATACGAAAACCAAGTGATATCAGGATGATTATACTTTATTTAGATGAGGAATTGCTCAAGATTCTTCAAATCCATATTTAAGAACCGCTTTTTTAAAGTAATTTATTACTTGCTATCTAACTAAAACATACAATTACCTACGTACTCGTAAGTATATAACAGTATTAATACTTACGTTCCTTGGGGTCGTGTTCTACGGAACTGACATCCAATTCGTCGCAGTTCATAAATTTATTCAATCGCTTTATACCGACTGATGTCTGAAAACATAGCACGATTGAATACATATGAAACATTCATTTTTTACATTTTAAATTCATTGCCTTGTGTGTGGACGCATATAGATTTTCACAATTTCATCACACGTGATCTACGATATGCTAATGCATCTGAATAAGTTAAAGTTACTTTTTCGCAGTTTACATATTAATATTGAAAAAAAAGTAAAGTTGTAAAATTGAAAGCTTGGGAGTATGTTTGTTAACAGTTTAACCTATTTAAACAAAATTTGACAATAAGATAAGTTAACAACATTAACACATAAGCATTACCCCCGATCAAAAAGTAGCTTATAAAAAGGAATTTAATTTATATCAGTAAATTAAACTTGTTATAACTTAAGTTACCATCACCACACATGCGTTATACTATTCGATTAGTTGCTTGAAAATTAACATGGTAATGTTTTTGCGAATTGTTACGTCCAAAACACGCACATCTGACAAAATTTTACACATAGGTATATTTTTATTCATTTACGTTGAATTTGGACTACTTATTTTGAATTACATGCTATATTAATTAAATAGTAAGACAATACAAAATCAAACATCGATTCTAAAATATTTTTATTACACTATTCTTTGGTCAATATTGCTTCTGAGCGGTAAAATCTTTGTCAGATGTTTTATTTTTCTATTTTAGAGTTTAATAACCACGTAAACATTATAATTCCAACCACTTACTTGTACGAGATTCGATATAACGTTAGGCAGCATGGAGAGAGGGAAACGCAGAATGTTGAATAGAGACAACGCTACGAAAGCCCTCTTCGAGTCCAGCACTTCTGTATCGTTTACCAATACAAAGCATCCGAAGGACATCAGTGATACCTACGGCACCATTCCATGTACTTATTAGCCGAGTATATATGAAGCCACATGTGGAACAACTCATCTGGCTAAATGGAGCTACGGACTTTTGTTTAGCGCGACTTTGTTGAGCTACTACTAGGGAAGCTGAATCGATATATGCACAAGCAAGGCTTTGGTTGAACATATAGGATGCCTGTGCGCAAATGGAACTACTACCTAGCTCTCAAATAACATTTGTCTATATAAAGACTAAGGTGCGGTTCACCATTTGATTTAGGATTGCTGTTTTATTTCTTGCTTATTCTTGTTTGTGAAATAAACAGCAGTAAAAAAGATGGGCTTCCTGGACTATCACTACTAAATTTAATTACCCCAAAGGTGTCATATAATTAGGAGCAGATGAAAATGTAACGTCTACTTTTCTTGAACGATATAAACAAAATTATTTATTAATAGCGAAGTTTCACCGCGTTTTTACCATTTTGTAGATGAGTTGGTCCAGATGCAACATGCTTTAGCTGGACTTATAAAGCGAAAATACACAGAGTAGAGAAAATGTTCTGCTGTTATATAGTTGGCTCATATTTTATGTCATGCTTATATTGCTTATATTTCAATGCACACAACTGTAAACAATCTGTGCTACATGGCAGATACTATTTGTCTTCCCTTATCTGTGTATTCCAGCTTTATTAGTATCTTAAATACTAAAATAGCTAAATTATTCCTTATCATCTTTCACCAAATGAAGGCGATACGCATAGTACCAAAATAAGACCTTATTCCAACAATTTATTTGCCATGCAATGACGCGCTGTGCGTTTACTTTCGTTTCGAACTCTACTGAACAGACCACGTCATTGTATGATTTACGTATCGCACTCTCGAATGATGTACGTGTTGTTAGTGTGAGTGAGATAGAACCATAGCCTCGAGTGGTTTGCTTGTTGGAGCGGGAGAGAGTCAGCTCTACCTCTATGACTGAGACCACGATGATGGGGAGCAGACCTAACGGCAAGTGCATGGTGTAAAACAGAGACATGGACACGAATATGTTGGTCGGAGTCAGGACATTGTGCTCCGGGTCGGATATCACAAACGTGAAGAATGTAAGGAAGGTGACCTTGAACATAAAAATGTCAATTCACTGCCTGCTTCTGCACGTGCGCAATCTATGTGTGTCAACAAGAGCAGCCGATAATACTGATTTATTTGATAGCACTTTCGATTGAATTGGGGACAGCTGTCCCTTCGTCAGTTCAAATATAGCATTTACAAGGATATAGACAAATCAATACATACTGCACGGCCCAGAGAACTACTAGGATGAAGTGTAGTGCTATGCACGTCATATTACACTTGGCAAATATTATTTTCGGCCATAGTTCAATACTGTTACAAAATATTATGCGATAATAGGTAATAAACAAATGTCATATTATTACGCAATAGAAAAGTTGCAAATCATATAGGTAAAAGGTGAATCAAATTTTAATTGATGAGTGGCTAAATATTGCCTTAATTGTAAAAGTGATTAGAACTGATTTTACAATCGCAACCAATATGGATAAGTTGACACGAATAGCCGCGATAAGAACATACTATTTGCACTTGTAGATGTAATCACTGGATTATTATACTGATTACAGTAATAAGCTTAATAAACTGTTGAATAATCATTCAATCAAAATTGTAGGAGATAACACATATAATATACTGTCAAGTAGTTGATATGTGATAATAGAGCACTTCTGATTGTAAAGAGCCACTCAAAAACTTCAGCCTAATATGTGATTTGTAATCTTTCTGAAAACTATAATAATACAATATTATAGTAAATGGCAGGGCGAGATAGCATTTGTTTGCTTAGACATAGACATCAAGTACTTTATTTATTTCATATAGCTTCTCACCAAAGAGAAACTGATAATACACAACTTTGCTACTCGCAAACATGCAACATAATTATCTATGTACTAATTAACAATACAATAATTATACAAACTAGAAACCAACATCAACATCAGTTATGGTTTAAATCTATCTATTATAATTTACTCGTACGGTCAATTTTTGTCGAAAATTTTCATTGCAGTATTATTGGCCAGGTTTATCACAAATTATTTAAACCTATTAATTATCAGATTTATATTATATGTATAAAAAATAACAATAAAATTATTGACAAGCAAACTTCAGACTTACCAAGAAAGGCGCACAGGACCAGATGAACGATGTGGCAGAATTCAAATATGCTGTTTGTTTAAGTACATTCATTTCCTTATTTCTTATTTTAAGTATCTGGTCTTCGAAGCTCGGCTCCCACGCATACATTTTAAGTACCTGAAATTAAATTAAATGCCATGTTTCAATACATTTTTAATTCATAGTCTATTAGTATTAGACATCATTATCAACAAGTATCAGTTGCAAGCATTGTATTTTTTTGCTTTTATGTATCTTTATCTTTTACTAGCTGTGCCAGCGACTTCGTCCGCATGGAATTACCATAAAAACGGTTCTAGTGAGTTAATCTTAAAAGATAGACATATACTGTTGCAAACATTTTGTTAGATCATTTCAAGAGCACACGCAACGGAAGCCCTCAAAGATGAATAATTTTACCCGTTTTTTCCACATTTTCCATTGTTTCTTCGCTCCTATTAGTTGCAGCGTGATGTTATATAGCCTAAAGCCTTCCTCGATAAATGGTCTATTCAACACAGAAAGAATTTTTCAATTCGCACCAGTAGTTCCTGAGATTAGCGCGTTCAAACAAACAAACAAACTCTTCAGCTTTATAATATTAGTATAGATGTAAAAACTGTAACGCTTAATTCTTAAAATTTTAATCCCTACTCAATCATTGTAATCACAAATAAATGTCACATTTATACATTCGTGTAGGTTATTTTATCAAACCATTCATAATTATGTACCTAATAACAGATGACAAATCATTATCAGTATAAAATCTAGGAATAAACTAATATTAGCAATCGGCTTTCACTTATCTCAGATACGATATCTGAAACTGATAAACTTAATATTTCTTGATAGTTTCACATGATTGTGCAATTTTTATGAAAAGGTTCAAAGGTTTTTATGCTGATATCATATTTTACCTACTCAATTAGATTGAAAGAAGACCTTTGCCCAGCAGTGTGATAAATAAGCCTAATTATAATTTTAATAAAGTTTTCTCACAGTTTTCTAACTATCCACATAACATTATCAGAAAAGAATCGCTTCGTTTATTTTTCCGAAGTTTAGAAGAAGGAGCATATGACAATATATAGCGCCGGTGGCTCTGTGGACTACGGTATTTGTTCGCGATTCGTAAAACTGGGAACTGTCGCCAGGCCTTGGATGGACACTACCGTGGGTCAGACAACATGAAAAATTTAGGTCCCACCTGTTTGTCACAATACAGCAGTCGTCAAATCATGCCAGAGTCCACGGGATCTGTTCAAGAACTCTCGACACTAGAGTTTACAACTCTCATACGAATTTACAAACACATCTATTTATAAGAATGTGTGATAACAAAAGTAATGGCCTTGAACTGTCAATGACATGTCGATAAGAATCGTACAAACAAAAGATATAATATTAGAACAGTAGGGCCGTAGCAATATAATATATACATGTATTATGTATAGGTTTTATCGATTGCAAGTGGGCAAGTGGATCATTATCACGGCGATAACTAAACATAGCGGTGGCGTAGTCATAGTGGTGGAATAAGTAACGAGTTCCAAAGGAAGGTGTGCGCTGAGTGCTTGCATCCAGCACAGTTTGAGTCGGGTTGTGACACGAAACTTGTGTTTTATTTTATTTTTGTAATCTTTTGCGATTCGTTATAATGTAATTTTTATGAGTTTCGGCATATCAATATAGTTATGTATCAAAATGTCTTTAGTTTTTATTCTACAACCGACTTTAAAAAAAAGAGCATAATCAATTCTTTGGATAGTTTATTATGGTTTATAAAGCAAGTTTGTACATATATTACAAACAAAGTTTTGCCCGAGATAGAACAAAAAAAACGTTTCTACAAAAATCTAAAACAGTAGCCATTCAAGATAAGAAATATGTGCAAATATTTATTGATGGTACATCTATTACATTTAAAAACACGCCGATGAGTCACTACCACGTTGTGAAATGTATGAAAAGATACTATCATCGTGACGAGGCGTTTCATTTGATTCCGCTACTGTCATAGACAACCGTCGTTAGGCTATTTGGAGGCTATCGAGCATCCTGGAAACTGACGTCATATTTAATAGAAAATGAATTATTTATTATCAAAAAATGAAAATACAACGTCGTGTCCTGATATTAGTAGGTCAATTCTTGTATTGATATAAGAATTTACCTCAGTCGTGTGATAAAGTAACGTGCTTGTATTAGTTTTATATAGGATTAATTGTCGAAAAAGCTTTAAAACGACTTAAATGTTTCAATAATAAAAATTTTTTTTTAACCATTATAGCTTCTTGTTACGGGTTTTGTGTAATCACATTACCCAGTACGATTGAACTCTATTGATTGTATGACTCTAGACAACGATTTCACAGGACTAGACATGACTTTAAACTACGACTCTTTGGGAATTCGTGAAATAAAATCGCTTCACTGTAATTTAATCTCATAGCGATGAATTTACTATATTGAAATAAAAGTTGTAGACATTGATGTAGGTTCTATAGCCACACGCAAAAGTATAATTCGCTAGTAATATAATAACACTAGTTGTGCCTGCGACTTCGTCCACGTGGAATAGTTATTTTGGGCAACCTCTGTTACCCACGACTTGAACCGTTTTCGCAGCGCACGCAACGGAAGCCCCTCAAAGATGAATAATTTTCCCCGTTTTTTCCAGATTTTCCATTGTTTCTTCGCTCCTATTAGTTGCAGCGTGATGTAATATAGCCTAAAACCTTCCTTGATAAATGGTCTATTCAACACAAAAATATTTTTTCAATTCGCACCAGTAGTTCCTGAGATTAGCGCGTTCAAACAAACAAACAAACTCTTCAGCTTTATAATATGATTAGTATAGATTGTATACATGTATGTCATATATGAAAGCAGTACTTCCAAACAAAATAAAATCTTACCTTAATCCCATTAAGCACTTCATTCATCAGCTTGACCCTTTCATCCTTATACTTCATCTGCCTAATCTGGAGAGTCTTGACCCTGTTCGCTATGAGTCCGTTGACGGGGATCAGGATGATCATGACCGCCAGCCCGGCGAGCACGGAGGGGCCCAGGATGCCCCACAGGAAGTAGAGCGCCAGGGCGATCTGCAGCGGGGCCGACCAGATCATGTTCAGGTACGCAGTCAACTCGATGAACCTGGAACGTGACATGTTTATTAATTAGTTATTTGGTCAAGTAATTAACCCGCACTATGGTTGTAATAATATAATAAAAAAAACAAGAAATTCGTTTTTATAAAACCTTGTGATCTGTCATGTAACCTAATTAAGTCTCAAAATGTAAAACATTGCTGGACCTGGCTAAGGATTAACTTAAACTCAGCCGCTTAGTCTGAAGTGTTTGGAAATGAGTGTGGATTTTCGCGCCTGGCAGTTAGTAGACCGTAGCCTAGTTGGTTAAGGCGTTCTGGACGGTGATCAGAAATACGCAGGTTTGAATCCTGACATCGTGATTATTTTCGCTCTTTTTCCAATAAAAGTTTATTTTAATAAATAATTTATAGGGAAATTAACTTTTGCCCGCGGCATATCTCATGCGTTATTATACATACAAACCTTCCACTTGAATTACTCTATCTATTAAAAAAAACTGCATCAAAATCCGTTGTATAGTTCTAGGATCTAAGCATACAGAGTATCACAGACAGACGCGGGAAACGACTTTGCTTTATACTAAGTAGTGATGATAGTGAAAGTATTGGGGCATCACAATCTTAACTTGTATTGTGTGTGTCTTAATAAAGATATTCTATATTTAGGTTAGGAAATACATTATAAATTAGTTTATATTTTTCTTAAAGTCATGTATTTTTTGGTGTGTATTAAAGACATATCTATGTACATATAAAAAATATTCTATTCTATATCTATGGGCTCTATGGTACTTTTGGGACACTATTATCGTCCTCCTTGCGTCGTATCTCTCATTGCTAAGGTTCGCTACTCCCCTGATCTGCTTAGATCTTTTACTTTGAAGAGTTTTGAGAAGATTGGTGATCATTTACATGTATTTTAATATGCTGTTTTACCGAGACAGAAGAACTAACAGATAACGAAGAGAAACAGACATAGTTGTATCATGAGTGTTTTATAAATACTATTTGTTCATTATTATTTCTAGCTGGGTCTTCGTTGTCACGCATTTAAATTCGGTAAAAAACCCGATGTATTCATCATCATCATCGGGTGCCATCTTCATATTGAAGTTCGGAGGTCAGTTGGCAAAACTTCTTCTTCTCTTCTTGCGATCCCATGCTGCTTCTTTTAGATGCGGATTGCTTAGCTTTGTATGTATTCATCCAGGGTCTAATCTATCATGCCAAATCTAATTCATATCGGTTCAGCCGTTCGAACGTGTAGAAAGAACACTAACTTTTGGCATTATAAGTTGGGTATTAGATATCAATTTTATAAATCTCGAAGCATTTAAACTGACCTTAAAAGTAACACGTGGCAACAATTTATAAATAGTAAACGTAAGGTCAAAATGCTTATTTTGATTTGAATACATTATGGCCATTTCGTAATAAACGCATTGTAATTTGTAATCATGGTGTGATTTCCATTTTCATGGGAAAACCGGGTCATTTGGATTACATTTTATTGTATTTCTTTAAAACTAGCTGTTCTTTTGCGATTTAGCCAGCGGCAATGACGCCGGTATTTCGTAAAAAATATCTTAAAAGATGAGTCTCACAATTTTCTTTTTCTTAGTAAATGCATAATTTTCCGAATTATTGCACAACACTGTGAAACACAGATACCATTATCTTGCACAAATAAGAGGTATTCATCGAGATATTCCTATTGGAGGACTGCTATCTTGAGCAAATTAACAAAGCCCATGCTACCACACCTCGACTTGAATCAATATTGTGTAATGTGTTATGTACTCTTAAGAAATTGCTTGCTTATTTTTGCAATTATCTTTTTCCTCAATGACGGACAGAATAGGTACGGTACTTGAGCGCATACAAATTAATTTCCGTATAAATCAAAAAGATTATTACAAAACGCCCCTATAAATGTATTTTAATTTAAATTGAGCGGAAAGATGTTATATTAATTGTACATAAAATAATCTAAAGAAGTAGGTACGGCATTTGAGCATACGAAACTATGATGTCATAGTTTGTTTTTATCCGTACATTTTCCTCACAAAACTTACGTGTCGATTCGACGGATGATACAAAGATAATGGATACAAGTGAGCCCATTATAACAAATTAGCTTATTTTCAATAGCAAATGTAAAAAAACAGTAAATGTGCTACACCATACCATATATGGCTTAAAATAGGGGTTTGATCAAGCCTGAACGTATAATACCATCATGTCATGGTATTAAATCAAAACATATTTATTTCTCTTATTTCATCAATACGTAAATTACTTTTAATCCCGAAAAAGCGGACCAATTCGCATATAACCACTAGTTTGGTATAAAAACAGTTGTAAGATAGTATATATTCTGTGGGAAGACCATTATGATAGAAAGACGTGTTAACAATGACATCACTGTTACCACTTATCCCAATAATTTAACAAAAACGCATACATATTTATTTACGGCAGTTTATTTCAAACCGGTATTTCCCTTAGTGAGTAACATAACTAGTTTTACATAGCGACGGCCGTGACCATGTACAATACAATTGTACATAAATACTATACAATATTATGTCACCATGTCAACAGCTGCGGTCGACTTGAATTGATGTTGCTATTGTAAAATCAATAAGGTATACACACTGATACATGTGAAAACTTTTAAAGGATATCATGGCGTCATTAATTATTCAAACGAACTTTGTACTTTCCATTTAGAATTTTCGAGAGAAAGATATTTGTATTATAGGTACATAACTAATCTACATTATTCATATTATCTGGTCACGGAGGAGCCTAAGGGCCCGTTCACACATGGGAGTCCGTTTTACCGGTACGTTTTTAACGGATACGTCATAAATTTATGCTCTGTTCACACATAGGCACCGTATAACGTACAACGGATCCGTTATTACTGGATGCGATGTTTACACATAGGTACCGTATAACGTAGACCCCGCACATACCGCCCGCCACGCACACAGTATCTATCCGTTAAAATTCTACGTATCCGTATATTTTTACTGGTCCGTCGTCCAGTATTCGATGACAAAACGGAACGTCATTTTTTTACGGAACGTCATTTTTTACTGTATACAGAATACTGTGCCATGTGTGAAGTCGCTCATACAACTACATACTCCATCGACGAAAAAAACGTACACGAACCGTAAAACGGAGACATGTGTGAACCGGCCGTAACTGCATGATAATGCCACCCCGTGCGTACACACCCTTTAAAAGCAAGAGGTATAATACAAGAGTATACATAAATTAGAATCACCGCAGGGAGCACCTGGATTCAATCTGCGCGGGACCGGGACGAGTGGCATACAAGAAGAGAAAGAAAGAAAAATATTTATTTACAGAAATAACAGGTTTAAATGTAGGCATATAAACAAAACTTAAAGACTAATAATCTTAATAATCTACCTATTTTTTTATGTAAAAACAAAAGGTATTTTAAAATAGGTAGGTCATTATAGTACCTACAGTCGCACCACTTCCCCAATCAGCCACCGCGGCAGAACTAAGCAAACTGCTTGTATTTCTAGCCACGGGAACTTCTCGCGAAAGCAATGAGCCTGTAATGCACTACATTTGAAAATAGTACCTACTCAAGTATACGACATTCTAAAAGGTAGGTACATAGTTACCTATCATTGAATGTCGGTTAAATATATATGAAATTAGGTTTGGTCGGAGAGAGGCCTATGCTCGACAGTGGGCGATAACAGGCTGATGATTATGATGAGGATGGTACATATATTGGTCCCTTTATTCCATTTTAGCTGTCATGTTAACAATAAATAGTCGAAGATATCAATATAGTATCACTTATCAGTATAATGACTACTGCCTCAATGACATTTGATCTCTCAATTTACTGCCTACATTTATATACATATTATGACGTAGCTATATAGATCTATTGACCGAGTTGTCTCGAGTTGTCTCGAGTTACTTTCTCCTCACGATCTTGGCCTATGCAATTCACAGATATTTGCAAATCTATTCACTGAAAAGAATATCAAGTAAAATGTTATCTAACAAGTTCGTTTCAAAATTAACTGAAATGTTTGAAAGAAAGAGCGAATGAAAGATTGCTGTAAGAATAATTTTGTAATTTGCTTTGTAATGACATTGCGCAAGGTAAACCAATTAGTGATATTTTTCTCTTGTGACAAATTGACATTTTAAATTTAATGCTTAAATTGCAGCTTGCATCATGTTAAGTTAGACTTTTGTATATTTTACATAATAGGGTAGAGTAAAACAAGAGATAAATAGAAATACACGAATAATATGTATATTCACATCCGGTAATTAATTTGAGATTTTGTTTTTTTAATCATGTTTTTGTTACATAATGAGTAATATCTAAGCATAATTTTAATACTTACTTAAATTAGCACCGTTACGGAATAAAAATGTTAATAGCTTTACCTTAAAACTGGTCGAGAGTTTATTGACTCTTTCGCAACAAAGATTGGCCTTGCAAAATAAGTAATGTTCGGCATCAACATATAATCTGGCACTGAATCACTCAGTATTTTTGAAATTGTCCCTTCAACTAGAGAAAGTGTTCTCTAGTGACAATTTCAATTTTTTTTAGAATATTCCACAAAAAGGAATGATGTTTGCGACCAATTCGATTCCTCATCTCGATTTTTTTCCGTTTTGATACGTTGCAGTCATTCGTAGATATGTCATAGCGATCGTGTCCATAGATAACTCACAAAAAGCTGGTCGTATTTTGCCAATCACCGTTATCAACTAATTTTACGTATTCCGAGATAAAATAGCAATGTTGCATCTTTCCTTACCCACCAATTCCCCCACCCCACCTATTCCTAAATTTTGAACACTACCATACTGATTATCATCTTTACTGGGTTGCAAATAAAATGTGTATTATTTATTTCAATTTCAATATTTGCAAGTACCTACGTACCTGTCTTTTGTATGTTCCTAGGTAGAATAAAATTGACTAAGACTTTAGTAACTTTTACATACAACTCACCACAATGATATCATTTTGTATGTCTGTGTGCAAGCACCACAAGCTTAGCATGTGATCCTGACAAAGAGTTGTATCACCGGAAATCAGGCTATAGACTATATAGGCTATACAGTCAGACCAGACTATAGCAATTCGAGACGATTAGATTGGATTCCACTCGCATCCATCTCAAACGAGTATATATACATATTACATACATACAGTGGCATTATGTGATCCAATTCAGACCTAGTTACATACATTTTTATTGTGCCATTACATTTTATGAATGGCGTCTAATATCATCATCATCATCTTGGGCCTTATTAGACCTACACTGCAAATAAATGTCTACCTACTTTAGTAAATAATAGTTAAATGTAGGTACTTAAGGGTCGTTTCGTAAGCCAGCTTAAGAATCACAGTGTTTCGTTGCTCCTTCGCGGCATGAAGAAAGTACAAATGTATATCGACATACCAATATTATTTTCTCCTATATCTTGTGTAAAAAAATTAAGACATCAAATCGAACGTATGTATGTAGGTATAAATGATGAAATAATATCCGTACAATATAAACCGACGCACTTGTGTGTATGTACTTTAGAAAAGTCAAGGTAACACATCAATCAATTTCAAAGCCCTCACAGATTACATAATATGTAGAATGTTAGGTACCATTATAACTCACGCATGTACATAATGTATTTCTTTTTTTATAAATTACTATGCATGCAATTACTGGACAAAATAAGTTTTAGATTGAAATCCCTCATTATTATGTATATATAGTGTGTTTGTATAGTGTTATTTACAGTATGATATACAAATGAACGATGGAAGACTCTGATATACCTAAATTAAAAAAAAGCATTAGAGTTAATTCAGACTAAAGTTAGTTTATTCTTATTTACCAGTCTTATTTATTACCCTTCTTGTTAAATATATGATTTGAATGATAGTAGTGCAATGATAGCTCTACCTAACGTATTGCATCATCTGATAAGCTTTATATCTTTAGCCAAGATAATTTTGCCGGCCGGCGGTATGCAAACTGTAACAGACTATTAGCTAATCCAAACAAACTACTATAATACACAACTACCAGTTAAAAACTATGTCACTAGAAACTGTTGAGAAAACTACACTAAAACGCTTCTTTTATACATAGTGTAAATGTAATAATAATAAAGGCAAAGTAAATGCCTGTTGAACATTTTCGGCCTGATCTGAACACTTTAGGAAACCGGTAGAGTGACTTTTGGTATTCAATGTCATCGGATCTTTTTGAACAACGGAGATGTAATTTGTAGATGTTGCCTTTTTAGAACGCATATTCTTTTGATGGCCAAATCATTTAATTTGAAATGTTCGTACGAGATTCGTTGCTCTCAAATGAAATCAATTTTCACTGTACTTAACTTTATAGAACCGTTTTATAAAGAATCAAAATGATATTGCAGCAACTGTGTTCTATGTTATTAAAAAAAATCGTTATAAAGTAAGACTTGTGAGTAACCGTATTAATTCGCGCAATTATTACCTTATTTTATCGGCTTTGCATACGGACAAATGAAACGATACATGTTTCAGAAGATAACATTACTTATGTACTGAATTTATTAAATAAAGAGCCAATATGGTATGTAAGTGACAAAATTTAAAATGCGTCCTGTGGTACACCACATAGAGGTCGTGCATAACAAATCGATGACTAGCGTCATAGGATGTAACGACCTTGATAGTCCCGTTACATTTTAGGCATCATGCAATGATTTCATTTTATGTATTCTTTCTATATTCCATCTATACAGTGTTACTTGTTGTTTTAAGCTAAATTTGTCGGCCGAGATCAAACGAGAAAGTTATATTTATTCACTTATATACTAAAGGCGCCGTCAAAAAGGAATGCGTAGGTTACGTTATCTGTAAGTATTTGACCTTTTTATCACATTGACACATCGAGTCAGCAATTTTACAAGTTGTAGTCACAGTAGTCACATAGTAGCATGGGAATAGATGGCGCTGAGTGATATGTCCTGAAATATTTATTTATTATTCGATCGTTACTTACGTCTAAAGTGGAAATAGTCGAAATATTTATAAAATTTAGTGCCAAGATTCATTCGAGTACCAATACAAAATACAAAAATCATTTATTTTCCAAAGAAATTACGTCACAAAATCGTTGGAATCCTCTGACCTCGTGGTAGCCGTTAGGCTGTGTTACGAGGCCAGAGTCATCTCCCAGTATATATCTAGTTTAATTATAGTTACGTCTTATGAGCTAGGTTACACAAACAATGCTTTTATTTTATTTCAATATCTAAATACCCTCAATTTGTGTACAAATTCAAGTGGTATGACAACAAACAGTGTAAGCAAGCAATGAAGGCAGTCACTCACACACGCACAATCGTACACCTCGCTCGCACCATCGACTTCATAATCAACTGACGCATAATGTGAACACAAGTTTGAAATTCATGTGTCAAAATAATTCTAAGTATTATTTATTTATGTCAGCCACCAGTATCTTTCGATACATATATGTAGATGCAGTTATGTTTATTAGAAAATTGAGATTGCGATATTGCAGTGAGGGGATTTATTTAACTGCAATGAACATACAAAGTCTATACTGAGTATATAGAGGATCTAGAGAGTTAGGCGTCTTTTGACTATGTTGTCCACGGTAGATAGCGAGTCGGCGCGCGAGCAGGTATCGTACGTGAATACAGGCGGTGTGTGTGTGTGCGTGAGCTGCCAGCTACATACGGGCACAATAACGGGCTCCATTTAAAAACATGCCATGGGAGTAATTTCGGACACATTTATTTGACTTGTATCAGTATTATCGATCTCAAAACAACACGCTTCACTATCAAAATCCAAATACATATATAACTACCTATAGGAATTGTTTTTCAATGTAAACAAATAAAATTAAGGAAAAGCGTAGATTTTTATCAGCAGCCTTCAGTTGAGTCAATATTTTAGGCGCTGTGTTATGTCTTAAGATAACAAAAGATCAAATAAGATACTACTGTAAGATATCGGAATATCAAGATATTTCTATTAGCAGGTAGTTTATTTTTGGTTGTAAGTTCTTCCTTCTTCACGTTTAAATGGCCACCAAGTAATTATGTAGTACGTTTTTTTTTTCAAAAAGTTTAATATGAGACTTTGAATGGTCATTTAATCTGACTATAGAATATACATAGTTCGTCTTGTAGTCAATCATTAGACGCCACCTTCCTTGGCTTTTTTTATTGATTGTTGTTGTTCCTGACGACGACTGACGCTGACGACTTCCACCTACCATTCTACCTGATTTGGCAGAATACCGGTCACAATGGAGGGTCACTTTAAAATAAATGTAAATAAAAACTACAAATCGAATATATACCATATTCCATTGATTAACAAACAGACTCACCTATGAGCATCCACGGACATCAAGTTGACGATCTCTCCCACCGTGGACTCTTTCTTGGCCGCGTTGGACATCCTGAGCGACTTCCTGTAGATGGCGCTGGTGAGGGCTGTCCGTATCCTCAGCCCCACCAGGTACATCCTCATGAAGTAGTGCGCGAGGAGCATGGTCTGGACGGTGGCGCACGCGAACAAGGCCACGGCGTAAAGGTAACCCTTCCAATCGGGCTCGGCGCCTTCCACGAAACTAATGAGAAGCCTATAAAGGAATGAAGATGTTGAATTGAATTGAATCTTAGTTGTAATAACAGAGTTTTGAATTTGAATGTGTTATTCATTAGCAATTATTTCATCGGATACATTGTTTACCAAATCACATCATAGGATTGCTAGAATAATGATTACTATTTTGACTTAAGAACTGGCAAATGTGTGGTTTATCCCGAATGGCACTTTTGTATTTCCTTTATGATAACTAATTATTACAAATAGCTTGCATGTCTTAGGGCTAAACTTACTGCAGCAACTGGGTAACTGGTTGTAGCTTTACCCACATGGTTGTAGTTTTTTTTTTCAAATCAAAAATCTTTATATAATTTAAATCTCATGATAAACTAGTAATATATTTGTACTTACTTCAGCAGCTGCGGCGAGAGGAACATAAGCGTATCGTTGACGAGTTTGAGCAGGGCTCCGAAAAAGAACTGGCCTCCGTAGGCAAGGCATAGCGCTGGCAGGATCGAGGCTGGCTTCCTCTCCTTCTCGGGCTTGAAGTTCACACTGGCTGATGTCTTGCGGTACGTCGCCTTGGTGCCGTTGGCGCTGGGAACAAAGTAGGTAGGTTAGGATAAAGCTATGTATATAAATATTCCGGGACATTGCACACAGCGCCATCTAGACCCACAGTAAGCAAACGCTTGTATCGTGGGAACTAGATAACGGATATAATACTAATATACTTTTTTTTTGTAAATACATACATACTTAATATACATACATATATGGATACCATTATTTTTTCCTGTTAAATCTAAGATTTATCTCTGAGATACGTTAACTGGACCATATCGCTTTTAAAAGTAGCAAATTTTCGAAAATAAATTCATATTCATTTATTTTCGTGAAACCTATTGACATTAAGTGGGTACCTAAATATTTATTGTATTGATCATTAAAAGGTTTAAGATGGTAGATAATTGAAAGTAGCTAGTAAGATATATAATTTATAGCACTACCTTATCTAGAGTAGGCATAATTTGGTTGGGACGGGAATCGTGGAGGAGTATTGCTCGCTTGCCCGCGAAACCCGTCCTTGCCGAGGTGAAGGGACATCGTGGTAGGTTTTAGTCGGTAGTGGAGTCCCATAAGCTCTGAGCCCGACATACCCCGCATACATAATATACATAATATACTTTTTTTACCGACCCACGGTAGCGCCGAAAATGGAATGCCACTTTTCGGTCACCCATCCAAGGACTGACCGCGTCGACCTTTGCTTAACATTGGTAATGGCATGCGATTGCATCCGGTAGATGAGCTACGGGCGCTTCATTTATTTGTATTCAATTAATGTATCTTCATCAATTTACAGCCATATTTAATAATCTTTCTGTCATTGCAATCATATATTATGATATATACACACTAAAGTTTGTTTTGCATACAAAATCTGTCTGAATATCTAGCTTGTTAACTACAACTCACTAAGCCAGGCTATATAATAATATATGGATATAAAAGTAAACATATACTACAAGTTGGTAACCGAGGTATCTGGTTCGTAACCTATTTGAAGCAGCTCGGTTATTGGACTCATTACAATGAGAGCCCGCATAAATATGAACATATCAGTGCTTATAAGATACTGTTTTATAAGGTTTGGCGCAAACTGGCACCAATTGGTTGTTGGAGTAGCGCGCTACCGTCACTTTCAAAAAATTGAATTTATACGCATTACTTGACTAGCCATATAACTAACATTCGTACGCCTATCGGCAGATTATTTTATAAAACAAATTTATGTAACGCCTACTATGTATGAATTTTGATTTGCTTTTTTTAACTAAGTTGAGTTTGCTTTTGCACAGTTTGTCTGATGCTACTTTTGTAACAGTATCAGAAACGAGCGACTGTTATCTTCGGAGGTAACATTATATAATATCTAATACTGCGAACGAGGAGCAGATCAACTCTTGTAGATGCAGAATAATAGCTTATTTTCTGCAGGCATATTATGTACGTATATTGACAAATGCAATGACTACATTTTATTAAAATGTATCTGGAAGTTGCTTATACGTTAAGCCATGTTAGTGGCTCTTTAGATACTCAACACCAGAGTTGGCCACTCGCATACGAATATACATATATACTTGTACGATGGGATTACTCTGTTTTCGCCCATACACTAGGCACGAACCTGTGGCGGGTCAATACAGTTTAAACCTGTGCATATTATGTCGGCGTTTTGTGTGGTCCGTACTGACCACAAGTTGAAGACACCGGTCACCTGTTTGCATGACACCCACACAAAATATTATGAAAAAGTGTGAAGCGTCACTATTGCTAGTCACCAGTAGCTATGACTTGTGGCCAGTTTGCGTCAAGCCTTATTATACACAAACCCTTGTATGCCTGTATGTGTATTTGGAACGGAACGAAGATCCGATTCAGTTTTCATGGAAGTGGTATCAACTCAAGTTATTTCTGAATATTTTAAGTCTAACATTTTCTTATTTCGGCTACAGGTCTTACGCAGTTGTTGAAAATGTATCTTACAGCTAAGAGAACAGAATAGTTAGCGTGCTACATCTTAGACTATAGTGGTGCTTAACATCAGGCAGGCTATAGTCAAACGTAGGCCTATTTAGTGTAAAAAAAAGTTTTTTTTTCGTATCACCGATTATTTTAATAGACAAAAAAATTATGTGTTTTTACTTTTGCAGAGAATATAAATTAATGACTGACTGACTAACTACGCATTACGCTAAGAAAAGAAAAAAATTGATTAATATAAAATAAACTAGTCTGATTAGACTACAACTACAGATTAAATGTTAGTACACAATACTACATATGATCATAACCGAGAGCTTTCAAAGTAAATATTTTTTCAATGACTACATTTTTAATGTCTTTTTCTATTTAACCACTTGGCGCCTATATGCGTATTCTCGCTGAAAATTATTTTTAGACCGAGCTTGTTAAAAATAACGTATTACTCTAGGGAATAAGGAGTTGTGTTTATTGTTAATGAATCATTAGTGGACGTCGCTCGGGTCAGAGTACAAGGTGAGTATAAGAAATACTTTGTATGTCTGTATCTTCGCCTTTGTAAATATTGCACAATCATCGTGAAAAATTAGCAGAGTACCAAAAGCGAACGCTGTGTAGTTTGTACTGACGACTCAACACGTTACATGTTCCTTCGACTCAAAGTGAGGAGATATTGACTATCACATTTTATTTTGATAAGTAGTCGAGATTTAAGTGACTGATATGAATTAGGGATATTAAGGATAGTTATAATATATCGGATATTTTTATTATTAAAACATCATATTCATTGTTGTCTATTGATAAACCACATTATTTTCTGGAGTATCTTAAGATTTACATTTAGGTACTCGTACTTACAAACTCTCGCTGTGGCACACAAAAGAATTTGTCATCAAAATCGAAATTGAGCAGACGATACAACACTGGGCTCTTTAGAAATGTACAAGATCTCTTGACCATGACCGGGTTTAATTAATTAACATAAATTTTAAAAAAAAAAAATGGATTGAGCGAAAATAACCACGACCGGCAGAATTCGAGCCGAAAAAACAGAAATCTATATAAATTTTATTTCAATTCGTATTTTTACTTGAACGGGTTTGCATTTGGCCATAGTTTGATAGTTAGCTGATAGCAAGCAAAGGCTATGGCCTAAGATGGAGCGTGCTTACCCTATAAGAACCGATTCACTCTCGCTTTGAAGATAGCTAGGATTACAGTCCGTGGGGAACAGACAGTCAGTACTTACATTTCCCTCTTCTTGAGCGACCTCTCCCAGAACTTGTCGAACCTCTGCACCACCTCCGTGGAGCCGTCCTGCGGGTTGAGGGTCCAGAGGTCCTTCTCGGTGAGGGACCTGCGGAACCCGGTCAGGGCCAGGGGGTCGAACCAGCTGAACGTCAGCCGGCTGGGGAACCCTGCGCCGCGCTCCGGGCATTGGTTCTAGGGGGACAAACATTTAATATGAAATGAAATTATTAACTACCAATTATGTCATGATACATTCACAACCCTACAATTAATAGAGTGGGATAATTCATTTCAAAATTGGCATTGTCAAGATTAATAAGTTTTCAGTTGATAGCTAAAGTATATTCATTCAGTTGTTTAGGTCACTCAGATAGTAGGTTACTCTAATTAGTCATAGAAATTTAGGTTAGGTTCTGAGCCGATGACTTTGACACAGAACATACACTACATAAATAAAACCTATCAAAAACTTTATTGCCAATATCGGTTTCAGAGTTAAAAATAATCTTTAGACAAAACTTTAAACACAAACAAAAATACAATTTTGTTCCGGTCAGTAATCCATAGACACGAAAAGAAAAACTATAATTAGCAAAAGAAAATGAAATGCGCATCGAATTTTCAATGGCAACTGTGCCTTTGATGAATATGTTGGTACAGCTAGAATTTTTTACAATGGACAATTAGGTATTTGACTAGCAGGTCACCTAAAGTGATCCCACAGGCGACACTGTGGTAGGTGGAGCACATTTGAAATGGTACTTCTATTATAGATAGACTTTGTTCTTCTCAAACCATATTGTTAATTTTCCTCCTCAGAAAATGTATGGAACACCTATCTCTATGGACCTCCAAAATACCGGTTTTGGCCTAGTTTGGGGTCCATTGAAAACATGATAAAACAATTTATTGGTAATGTTTTACAATTATATGTCATTCATTTAAATATAACATGTATAAAGTAAGCCTAAATTATTCACATTTAAATGTATTAATAAAATTCTTGAAATGTTAGAAATGAAATTAAAGGGATTTTGAATTTTTAGTTATTAAATTGTATGAAATTAAATTATATGTACAACTGTTATAAGAGAAAAGATTTTTTTTGTAAAATAAACGAATTTTGGTTTTTTATTTTGATTATATACTCTGTGGAACGGGATAATAAAAAGACGTTAATATCAAGTCCTTGTTTACATTCCACAACAAATTTGGTTACCAACAGACAGGTTCATACGGTACTGCTACTGACATTTCCTTTAATGGTAATAAAATAAAGAAGTGACTCAATAGGTCACCTAAATTAATTTACAATTATTATCCAAAATCCCAAATCAACGAATGACAGCGGAACTATGTTTTGAATTTTTCATATATATACGACAATCTCATCATAATCAGAACACTTGTATACGAAACACCAAACGAAACATATTACTTAATTGATATTTTCAAGTATTTTATGACTTGATCATAGTTTGCCTGATGGTAAGCAAAGGCTAAGGCCTAAGATGGAGCGTGTTAACCCGATAAGAACCGATTCACTCTCGCTTTGAAGATCGCTGGATTATAGTGCGTCCCAACAGGGAGTCAGGCAGGGAGTTCCACAACTTTGCGGTACGAACAATAAAGGTCATAGCACACTTAAACGACTCTGCTCCAACACCGCTCCCACCCAACACTGCCCTAACTGCTCGCAGTCTACGCGGCGACAGCTAGCAGGCACCCAGCAGTCCACGCGGCGACAGCTAGCAGGCACCCAGCAGTCCACGCGGCGAAAGCTTGCAGACGGCCAGCTGTTCAGCTAGCACTGCTAGCAGTAGCGCGCGGACACCGCGCGGACACCGCGCCGACCGCTCGCCTACATCGTGCGGCCAGCGAGGCATCAACTACCGAGCAGTCTGACGGCGGTAAGCTCGCTGACAGCGGGCTGTCTGCTAATTCATAATGCCAATGTAAAATATATCTAAAGAGCAATACTTAAAGACTATATTTGAATTATATTATTTTTGCCGGGCGGGATAAGAGTCGTTTAAGTGTGCTATGACCTTTAAAGGTGGAAGCGTACCGCTTCGTGCGGGTCTTAGGAACTTCCACCATAAACCGGTGTCGTCCTGCCGTAAATCTGCTCGACCAGTGGTAAAGGGGCATTTAATCAAAATATGTACCAATCTTACACACAAACTTCCTTTTCCTTGTGATTTTTGTAATTGGTGTACAATAAGGAATTTTGAATAGAATTGAATGTAACTGTACAAGCAGAGTTACCAAGTGAGTTAAATATTATCCTAGGCATAATAAAGCATTCGTAAACATACATAATACAGCCGCCTACAAACTACTTGATAACACATTGTATAATGCCACACATTTGTCAATGGTCTCGACAGGCGACCGTGAACTCGTGTGTAATTTATATACATACAACGTGGCATAGAACTACATTAGATTTAATGTGTATTTCACCGAAAACCTAAAACTATTTAACGGTAAGGGCCGTACAAATCAATTCAAAAATTTGAAATATTGATAGAGCCTGGAAAAGACCACTGAAGGTGAAGGTATATCACGATGTACCTTGATTTATAGCATACATTTTTTTTGTAATTTATGTTTTTTCTGAAGAGTAATAAAGATATACCGATTGATTTATGGAAAGTATAATATCTCTGATAATAACAGAGATGACAAAAAAGAAAGAAAGAAGAATGTCAAGAAGAAGAAATGTTATTTGTTCGTTTAGTATTCATTATTATTTTAGGTGAAATACATAACAACAATCAATATTCACACACTTTCAGAAGCTAAGGTAATAATTGAAAAAAAGTTTTGTAAAGTACCAAAATTTTCCAAAACCTGCCAGTCACTGCCACAATCACTAAGTTTATAAATTATAATAAAAAAATAGGCAGAACTGGTAGGCGAGGAGTGGGTCGTCCGGTCGACAACATCGTCAAAGTCAAGGGTCAAACCTGGATGAGGTCTGCACGAGATCGACGCAAATGGCACATACAAAGGGAGCCCTATACCCAGCAGTGGGATCTCACCCAAGGGCTGTGGATATTGATGATGAATAAAAAATGACATACAAGAAGACACGTTGTAACCATTAATTACCTTCTCGTATTTGTAAGGCGTGTCCCGGGGCGGTAGATCGGCGAAACAGTTGAGCAAAAACATGATGACCACCAGTGTGTAGTACACCATGTAGCTCACGAAGTGGTAGCGGACATTCTCATCCTCGCTCAAGTTGTTGTGCTTCACGATCTCCGTTCTGAGCTGAGCTAATCCAGCGAGGATTAGGAACACCCAGAAGAAGAACAGCACGCCCGACGCACGCTGCCCGTACTTTCTGTTGTAGTACAGGAGCGTCGCTGATAGAGCCTGGGGAACAAACAGAGAGATTCTTATAAACTTACATATTTTAATATTAAAAATATCGTGAGACATTTTATCAATATGTTAACTAAACGGTTTTCACTCACGTAAACAACATACGTGAAAACCGTTTAGTTAACAAACTTACATACTTATGTTAATGTTGAAGTAATATTATTACAAACTAGTGTACGGCAGCGCCCACGTGCTTTAGGGATAAAAAAGTTGCCTGTGACACATATAAGACTTCAAAAATCGTGATGAATCCGTTTATATAAACACATATACATAAACATTTAAATTAACAGATAAACAGAGACACAGACAAACGATTATGAAGATGAGATTTGCCTTGAAGTCTGTCTTACGTTCGTTGACCCACCTACTCAGTCTAATAGGTTAACGTTATAGAGAAAGTCCAAAGCAAAAGAAAAGGGCTCAAAGT
Source organism: Macaria liturata (assembly GCA_964023185.1). Classification (NCBI taxonomy): domain Eukaryota; kingdom Metazoa; phylum Arthropoda; class Insecta; order Lepidoptera; family Geometridae; genus Macaria; species Macaria liturata. The sequence continues at coordinate 9,653,050 of OZ026820.1, read as the reverse complement.
GTATGAGGGCATCACGATAAACTAGTTATTTGGGTCATAGACATAGATTTTCACAAGGAAGAAAATATATAGGGCTTAATTGTGCTAATAATTAGTACAGATTTTTGAATATAAATGCAATAATGACAGAGTTATTTGGATAAGACAGGTCTAGAATACTTAGTACTTTTCCTATAAAATATTTTTAACTATTACAGTTGTAGACTACATATGAACATAACTCGATGTTACTTAATATTATTTAATATAAATTATTATCTAACAATCTCGTATATAAATTTATTACCATTAAACTTTGATCTAGTACTCAATGCAACAGTCGTTTAAAATCAAAAGTGATAAAATCTAAATCGAGTAAGCGACAGGGTACTTAGACTTAAAGAGTTACCTACTGTTTACTAACTGGTAGAAATGCACGGAAAACCAATTTTTTTTATTTTCAAAAGTCGTAGGACAAATGTTGGAGCTTTTGACATTATTAAGTCGCCCTAATACGTGATGTTATCTTTGAATATTTATGTTAGTTATCTTACCAGTAACCCAGTATAAATATTAGATACTAGCGGGCGCCAGCGGCTTCGCTCACGTTATATTGGGATAAAAAGTAGCGTATGACACTTCCAAAAATCATGATGATTCGTTCAGCCGTTAATGCGTGATGGGCGTTTAAATAAACAGACAAAAATCAAAAAACTGTTAAAACGTGTTCTTCTGTTATCGATTTAAAGTATAAGAAGACAAGACATTTTTTGTTTAATACCTTCTATGTACAGATTTTGAGCCTCTTCAGCTTTATTATTTGTATAGGATAGATAAAAAAGGAAAATTAAGAAAATAGAGGCATGTTTATTACAAGTTATGTAACATGGAATTAGTTCGATGATCAATCATTAATCAGCGATCGATAATTAATTTGCACTTCGTCTCGGCCGGTTGCCACGCATATTATTTCTATTGTTTTGCATATGTACGAATATAATTACATTCCTGTTTATAAAATTGTGTGTGACTAATTACACGCTTCTATGTTCTATTTACATGAAAAAATAAGTGATCAATTCATATATTTGTAAGTCCATTATTTGTATAGTAAAATTTACAAGTAAAATACAACAATTGCGTTACTAACGCTTTGATAAAGACTAGGTATAAGATGTTAGCAAAATATGTGAAGACACTGGCTAACATGAAGCCTAGCCATTGTCTCTTGCTACGCCCCAAATACCTTAGAGCCCATGTAATTTTTTTTGGAAAATTGTATGTAAGTATGAATTACCTAATAAATAAATAAAATAAATCACTTGTCAAGTAGTTTATCTAAGAACAAAGTTAACGTTAAGTTAAACGTTAAGTACCTATTGAGATAACAAGCCAAGCTATATCAATATCGAATAGTAATGGAATAGTATATACGAAAACAATATTACAAATATATTAGTTATTTGTTGATTTGTGTATTATTTTTTACGCCCCATATATTTTTTAAGAATTGAGGTCCTAATACATATGTTTACGAGCATCTACTAGTTATATTATAGAGGCAAAGTTGGTTAGTGTGTATGTCTGTCTGTTTGTTGCTAAGTACTGCTATCAGACATTTATTTAGTATTAGCAACAATGAAATGTATAAATTAAATTATCAAGTCTCAGACATACATAAGAAGTTACTTTTATAACCTTGAACTTTAGATTTGGCTATTTATCTGTTAGATAATACAAATAATAGGTATTTTGCTGTACGAATATTTCAACATAAAGCTATACTGTTGTTGGGAGGAAAGTATACTATAGACACCGAATATATACCTATGTATGTAATAATAGTGGTATAAATAAGTAAGCATCCACTTTATTACATCTTTATTTACTACATAAGTACTTTGCCCTTACTTATTAACTTTATACTATTATAGACATAAACTTTTCTTACAATTGTTATATTTATTTATATTACACTGCTTAATTAAGAGGTTACGTATCGTCAATGACCTTGAGCGTTTGACGCCTAACTAGTATAATACGCCATCTAGTGATCAACGGTCACAGCTCGTGAACACCGAGCTAGCTGTTGTCAAGGAATAAACGAAATCAGATGGGACTGATTGAAAAACTTTCTTTGCCTACAATGTTACTTACTCGGTGATGTTTTGTCGGTTAAATTATTAATGGTACTTGGTATTTAATTTATATGGTTTCTTCCTATTTATTTATATGGTACTTGGTATTTTTTATTTAGTTTAATTAATAAATAAATAGTACAATATTATTATAAAAATAACTTGTTAAAATGAATTGTAAAGAAAAAGTACATAGATTAAAAGTGATAAACTATAAACCTGCAGGTTTGCCCAATCGACGGCATGCAAAAGTTTTATATTTATGTTTAGTTATCTATTATTTATCTAACGTGTTACATACGTTGACTATAAAAAACCTAAGACTTTTCTAAACTATATTACGTTAGTAGTTATTTCGAAATACATTTTGGAATGGTTAAGCAATATGTTATTTTTTATATTAAAATTGGTTTTAATTTTAAAACAGTATATTTGTAACATAATATTATTTATATATTGGATAGCTATTTTAAAAAGTTACTGAACAGATTCGATTTTGGATAAAATCATGTTCAAGTGAGTTACCAAATAAAAGATAGATAGATAGTTATAGAAAACTCTTTATTGTTTACTTTACACTAAATTAACAATCATGAAATTTCAGCCTACGACATAAACACATACTAATAAAAAAGTGGGAAACAAAGAAAGAATTAATTAAAAATTACGTTTGTTGTATGGGAGCCTCCCTTTAATATATATTTTTTGTTATTTAATTATTTATTTTGAAGTACAAATAATATACAAGTAAATATTCTGTGAAAATTTGAAGCGTATACTTGTAACCGTTTTTAACATTGAGCAAAAAAAATACAGACTGGATACAGACAGCGGAGGCTAAGTAATAGGGTTCCGTGTTCATTCATGTACCTATATACTGTACTGAGAGCAGGAAGGTTGCGATTGATCGTGTGACTGTTCGTTTTCTTGTTTTGGTTTTTTATTTTCTTTGTTAATAATGATCTTTTTAGTCGTTAATTGTTTTTTCAGCTTTGCTTCTATTATGTATTGTGGTTCTCTTATTGGCAGATTTCTTGGGTGCCGCGGATCTATTATTTCTGGCAATACACAATCTTCATAAATAGTTATCAATTTGGGTTTCATACATTTTTCAAAGAAGTCATCGTCTCTATAAATAATTTCTGTTTTGAGGGGATGATTTTCGCCAAACCAGGCGGCAAACAAGCATTTTTTTTTTTTTGTAATTTGTAGCTGGCCCTGAATTTGGTAGTACCATGCGTGACTTTTATTAATCATTAACTGTCCGTTTCTACTTATTAGCCAGAAGTTAACTTTCTTTTCCTTTATGTCATTTTCAATTCCCATTTTGTAGGCGGTTATAGGACATTTTATTTCCACAATGCTCTCGTCACCAATTAAGCCATCTGGTGATGCACCAAGATATGGAACTTCTTTATCAAGAAAAAGACCACAAGGCCTTGTCACCCGGGAAACAGAAACATCTCGTCCGGGTGACAACACACTGTTATAAGAAATTACTCTTGTTTTTATATGTTTTAATATAGTGAACCTAGATGTAAGTATTTTTGAACCCAATAAACGTTTTTGTATTGTATTGTATTGTATTGTATTTCTATATTTTCCTGCCTTTCGAGTTGTTCCATAGCTAGTTTTTCATTTTCCCGTCCATGTTTTATAGACCGGAAATTACCCAAATCTTTGGACTTATATAGTAAATCTTTTACTATGCTACTGCAGCTTGTGTCATTCCTTTTTTTTATAATGCGTCCAAAGTTAGAGGCCGTTAATAAGGTTCTTCTTAATTCCAACCATTCGCTAGAACCGCTTTGAAGAATCGTTTTTCTTTCTATATCATTTCTCTCTATGTCATCCTTCTTTAAATTTTCCAGAAATATTTTTTTCAATTTTTCCATTTCTACCTCTGGAATATCCGCTTTTATACTATTTTCTCCATAATGTTTGTCACAGGTAACGTCCTTTTTAGTGTACTGTAGGCGTCGTGCTTTGTATTTATATTTTTTGAGTAATTCCAATCTTTTTATCCTCCTTTCTTCAAATTTTTTCACGTTTCCTCTCGGACTTTTTCCCGCGATGCGTTTAATTACCTTCGTAAGACCTTTTTTTGTATTAAATGATAGTGCTGCTGCAGCACATCGCGTATTATATCCTCCACGTAGTGAAAAATTAATTCTTTTTCCACCTACCATTTTCGCAACAACGCTGTGAAAGACTTCTACAATATTGCTATCAACGTCATATATTAGACGGCGTGCGTGGCTTGCGATGTTACCCACGATTAGCGAGATGCGTTGCCAAAGCGAACTTGTGAAGAATTCTTTCTGGATTTCTTCTTTGGTTGTTTGAGGAGGCGTTATATTTTTCTTTACTTTATTACAAAAATAAGATTTACATTTAATATGATTTTCAAATGCGTGGTTTTGCATTTGTAAAATATCTTCAAATAATAATGTTACATGGGCGTTAGCGTCTTCCTGTTGGGAGTAGTGTTTAATTGCCTTATTAATGCCAAATCGAATGGTTAATATTTTCCTTTTTGTTAGAATTTTCCGATGTTGCAGCAAATACTTAGTATCTGTTCCACGCGGACGAAGTCGCGGGCACCAGCTAGTGTTATATAAATATCATTACTTATTAACGTAACAAATCTTGTAATCTTTGTATTTACTTTGACATCAGCAATACACCTTTTAACCGAACACAAACATAAATTGCGGGTAAAAAAATAATAGGTCTTTAACTATGAAATTGCCGATTTGTATGACGAAATTGAGAAAAATGATGAACAGATATACCTACCTACATAGATGCAATTGATAACTAAAGTTAGATGGAAAAAAACTATGCACTACGTATATCAATTTCTCAAAAACAGTGTATATGATAAAAATATACCTAGTTAAAGTAGTGAAACCGACGACACATCGAAAGAGGTGTTTTCAATGACTTCCCTATAAGTAATATGCACTAGTAATACATTTTTTTTATCTAAAAGGTACATAACTCAACAATTGATACAATAAATATTGAATTTGGAAAAAATATAGCTGTACTTAAAAGTTACAAACAGATTAAAATGTAAGAAAAAAACGGCAATTTTATGGGTAAAGACCTATTATTATTTGGATTGAATAAGACTCACTCGAGTCGAGTTGTGACGTCAGGCGTTGGCGAACAAAAGAACCGGCTTGTCGTGGCGTAACAACCATGAGCGCACGCGACTTGCGGCCGCTCGCCGCGCCTGCCGCCCGATCCGATACCTGCTGGTAAAGCGTATAGGACGATTCGCGCGACGCGGCAACTATTAAATCGCGTACGCCCGTGCATTGTGGCACAGCCTAATCTTTGCACTCAAGAAAGATAATGGTTTAAAAAAATGGACGTGTAAACTTACCAATAAATGAGTTATGAGTTTTGAGTTATGAGAAGTTTGTATCGATATGTATCGATAAAAGGTAAGTTTGACTTTCGAGATTTACATAATGTATTGACTAATTTATTTTTACTTTGGGAATTTTAATATAAATAGGTACCAAATTTTTTTCTGATAACTTGTAGATATAAACGTGAATTCTTGGAAGACCTATCATATCATGTAAATTAAACAAAAAATATTTTTTTTTCTTACTCTTACTCTTATTTTTGCTTATAAAAAATATAGGCACATATTTGTAGGCAAAACAATTTACTACATATTATGTCTTAAACAATTTTTTTTGTAATATTTCAATGGACTAAAATGTCTGTTCTGTACGCGACACGAATTCACATCTACAACTATATTTACAAAATCACTTTTACTGAAGTCACTAAAAACTAACAAAATATCTTAAATAACTATATTTAGGAATTGTCTCTGTCAATTTAAACAATGTTTAATTAATAAATTGGGTTTAAAAGGAGAAAAAATTCGAAAATGTTCGGTCGGGAGACCGAATACGTCCACCCTTCGCAAGTTGCTAGAGCAGACTGACCCGCCCCCCGCCAAGGGCCGCGCGGGTGTCAGGCAATCAGAAAACCACAAAATAACACAAAACTCACAAAATTAGGGCTGTAAAAAATAATGTTGGCGATCATTTTGAAGAGTTTTACATTTCATATCTGATGGTGTAAACATATTTTGCAATGCTATCTTCCATCACAAGTTTTGACAAGATATGAGAATGAAAAATGCTTTCACTAAATATTTTTTTTTTTGCAATAGAAGCTTGTAATTCATACTTTTTTTGGAAACATTTATTAGATTAAAATATGTTCTATTTGATAATATTTTTTATAAGTTGGTAGGAATTCTCCAATCTTCACACATATGAGTTAAATGTACCCATTTAGCGAATCGTAAAGGCTTAATGTTTTGCCTTTACACTCGTTGATAGTTTAAAGTACGGCGAGGGCATACCAGTTTATTTTTTGTACTAAAAAAGGCGGAATTAAATATAGAAGTATTTTTTATCAGATTCTTTTCTCCGATTGACAAGTTTGCTGCGTGAGAACCAGGGCCTTGGTTCTTTGGTCGTCTTTCCAAGAATTGTTAGCACGTTTAAAATAAAAGGTCATTTATTTGGAAGATCCGTTTGAAGTACCGTACAGGTAGCTGATTATAGGTAAAAACTCGGCGCGTACTGATGTAATCATGTTTTTTTGCGTGAGAACTGTTGAGGTCGCGTCCATTATGGGACGCCTGAATTGTAGCTTCAAGGACAACGTTACACTGAGCTGATTTAAGTTAAGACATGGGTTAGGCTTACTTTAAAAGTAATGTACTTAATTGAGATCTAGTAACTGCAAAAATAATATAATTCTTGAATCTTTGTCCTGAATAGTTTTGCCAGGATCTGTAGCGGCATCTATACCTACCATGTCATGTACAAAATATATTACTAGTCGTTTCATGTAGTCTGATGTACAAATAATGTAAGAAAAATACGTAAATTAAACGTTAGTATGGCAGACGCGTGTAAATTGTTAGGTCCTAATGAGTTATTACTGTTAAGTCTACTATAAGTAACAGCCGCCAATTAGCAGGAGGGCTTATGATCAGCAGTAGGCTGTAATGAGATGATGATGACCTACTACATTTTAAGTACATTAAGAAATTACAAACACACACAAATATACTTTGAAAAGGGTAGGAAACAATATTTCCAAACTTTACGAAAAATCGACACATACATGCATAATATTACCATATTATTTAAAGAACAAAACAGATGTGACCCATGTGAGATGTGGAATATTACACAACATAGTTTAATTGCTTATGATTGGATGGCAAGCCACACATCACATACACACACACATCTGTAAGACCCACACAAGGGCAAAGGAAATAATAATTAAGAGTCCAAAACTTGCACAGTCACTATGATATTGTTTGTAAGGAAACAAACATTATCATCATGTACTCACTTGGATGGCTGTACCAAATTGTATGATATTTACTTTAGGTTATATATAGCTTTTAGGTATGAATAAAGTAATAGATTACACCCTATATTCACAAGCAGTATTAATAGATAAGCTACTATTTAACATGTATTAACAGGATTTACGCCATTGTCTGATGTTGTTATATTTAATGCTAATGGAAGCTTACTATCTGAAGGTCTGTGCACACAGCTCACATTTTTTAGGATAAAAGCAGCAAAATGGCACTCTTGTAGTTATTACTACCATAGCAAAATTTTACACGATCGAACAAAATAGGAACAAACCAACAGACATACTTTTACTTTTTTCACTAATTATGCTATAATAATCACAACCAGCCAGATTCCAACCAACATCTTACTGGTAAACACCAAGTCTGCCTTAATCATTAGGCCACAGTCTACTCCTAGTCAGGCGCTAAATCTACACCTACTTCCAAAACAACTGGACTAAGCATCTAGTGGTGCCAATTGATCTGTTAGGATCTGTCTTTACAACTAATGCAGGTTAAAAGTATTTATAAAAAAGAGGCTAAAAATAAAAGGTACTTACAAAAGTGAGTATTTTTATAATGGGAGCATAGTAGTCTGCATTGAAGACCGGCTCCCCTTTGGAGGACATGTGCACTGCCACCCCCAGGTCCACAAATGTTAGCACTATCAGAAGACATGTTAGGATCAACTTTGTGATGTTTAATGCATTCCATGGTATGTTCTTCTCTTTGCTGTTGAAGATGTAGTATGCATCAAGGAAGCCAAAGACCCAGAGGTATATGCATGGAGTCCATATGAGCACTGTCTTTTGGAAGCAGTCTGTGAGCTCCGGGCTGTCTGTGTACCATGATGCCGAGCTATTCTGTAACAAAAATTGAACAAAGTTAGTAAATATGGCAATCTGGGTTGTTAACTCAATCATAGGTTAAACTGAATTGTTACAAAATGTATAAATAACATAGGAATTCATGGGCATATATAATGAATTAATATTGATTTATTTATGGACCAACTTATTACTGATCTAAGTAAACATGTAGGTATTGTTCAGTAAATATGGATTTCAATTCTGCTTTAAATAAGGACTACCTCCTTGTATGTGAATTCCTTCTTTGGATTAGAATTTGTTGTTTTAATGATCTATATGTAAATAGTGTAGGATTTCAGTGAGGAATGTAGCAGTAGCTTACGTAATACAGGCCCACTGAGGGACCTAGCGCGTGGCACGGTCACAAACTCATGTACAAAACTGAAGTAGTAAGTAAACATCTAGACACTAAGAAAAAAAAATTGTACGCACTATCTTTTAGCTTAATAAATTATTTTGATTTTGAATTTAAAACCAAATCAAAACTCAGTTTTGCTACTCAATAGAATTTGGGACAAACATGACATTCAATTAAATACTAATAATGTGAGCACTGTACAACCATAGATATTGTTTATCTTATTTTTAAAAATTCAATGGAATAAGAAAATACAGCAAACTCAGTCATTTTACAATGTAGGCAGGTAATATAGGCAGGCAGTAAAACCATCATGTCATGGTCATTGCAGCTTTATAATAACAATATTATGATGAAGTTTGAACTTATCAATTACAGCTCAGCCCCATGACATCATGGTTAATGAGCAACCTATTGATTTTCTTACAGGAAACTAAACAACATGAAAAATGTGGCATCAACTTAAAAAAGTCATTTGTAACTGTACTATCATTATAGGCACTCTAAGTCAGCAGGATTTATAAAATATTAATGAAAATAGGGTTAGTACACTATCTAATATGGCAAATAAAATTGTAAGATCTGTCTGTCCTTTTTTTATGGCAGTTTTTAAACAAAATCCAGAGGTCATGAAAACCCTTACCACTAGAGTTTGCCACTTCATATAATCTTACTACTTATAAAAACAATTCTAGTTACTAATTTTGCCAAAATTTTAAGTCCAAGTAGTAAAATAGTAGTTTTAGGGTTCAATACAAAGTTTTACATCACCTATATAACACTGCAAAAGATTTTTTATTATTTCACCTTATAGCTTACACCTACACACTCTTGTGGCACTCAGCTCAAATTGTTAAAACTTCAGTTAAGTAATTAACCTCAGGAAAATATAATTCATATCACAATAGGAGAGTCTACTTAATCCCAGATATCTAACCTGTTAACTATCATATAATTTTAGTTATTAAAACTAATTAGTTGCACAAAATGATAGTAAATTATATAACTCAGTGTGTATTCATATTAATAAGCAGATAAATAGCTATAATATAGGCAATCAAACAAAGGATTTTTCAATCACAGAGAAGTCGATTCATCTGCGAATTTAATGAGAAATGTGAATGATTTGGCAAACATTATTGTAGGTAGTCCAATGAAACTGGTTAAGCAGGTAGATGCAAACTATCCTTCTGTATTCTGAGTATCCACATAAGTGAGATACGCGTTGCAATAACTTTATGGTTTCTAAATCTCTGTCTTACATAGCCCACATAATCCAACGTACATTTTCAAATTACAGGCTTACTTACCCAAAATATGGAACCACAAAAGTCGTCAAGCGTGGAATCGTAGGACATTGTCACAAATTGTGTATGTTAGTTGTAACATCCATAAATCCAGCTTGTTTGGCACTTTAATTGTTCCGATATTCCTGTATAATAATACACTGATATTTTAAAGATTGTAAGTTCGTGGTGAGATAAAAAGTTATTTCGAAAAATATAAAATGTGCTGCCGAAGTACCACACTACCACATGCACACACGCACACACCACCGCCCGTTTACCGAATGAAATGAAAAAGTGAATGACCGATTCGATCCAATTAGAAGTTATATTGCACGACCAAAATATAACGTTGCTATCTAAAATCAACAGCGGAAATACTATTGTGTCGGTTAAAATCTTCGGTTACAAAATTAGACGACCGAATACATACCAGTGAATGATATTTGTAGTATTTCTATGTCAAAATAATTTTTTTTGTATAGAAACCTTCGGTCGTATTGTTGAGCGAAGATAGAAACTATTTTCTAATATCAAATCTATCTAGAGTCTGTGCGGAAAGAGAACCTATTTAAAAAAAAAGAAATTCAGGGACACTTCAGGCCGTCTGCTCAAAATTAACGCCTATATGGCGTTTACCATTATCAAAATATTGTCTGTTTGTTCCAAAATTCACCTACTATTTACGATATTGTTGTCCATTGTGGCAGCACAATGGGCTCCTTTCGAGCTTAGACAACATCGCAAAGGACACACTAGTTTCGGTTTTGAATGTGGACATGGATGACAGGACATGGTCGCAAGCTTCCCTACCTGTACGGTTGAGGTACCTCTCATGTTCGAGGAGTGCTGGTAGAATTAGCCGCCACGCTAGTCTGAACGACATCATTCGCCGGGCTTTTTCCACTGCCAATGTTGCAGCTATGCTCGAACCAAGTGGCCTAGCACGTGACGATGGAAAAAGACCTGACGGTACGACTCTTGTGCCCTGGAAGTTGGATCGGCCCCTTGTGTGGAACGCAACTTGCGTCGACACATTGGCGCCGTCTCATCTGTTTTTGACACGGTGGCGGGCTGGAACGGCGGCTATTATTGCCGAGCAGCACAAGAGACGCAAATATGCTAACCTCGGCCGAGGTTACATATTTGAGCCTTTTGGAGTCGAGACTTTGGGGCCGTGGGGTCCGGGAGCCCATATTATGTTCCAAAACCTCGCGGAGCGCTTGGTTGACGCGACGCATGACCAAAATGCTGGCCTTTTTCTGGCTCAACGTATCAGCATTGCCATCCAGCGTGGTAATGCGGCCAGTATGCTGGACACGCTGCCCTCTGGTAGTGGGCTGGAGCACTTAGATTATCTTTAGGCTTTTCTAAAGATTTTCTAAGTGCCCCTTTTTTGTAGTCGTTAGAAGTAGTATGTTTAGTTTTTCTTCCCTTGTTTTTATATTTTATTATTGTAAATAAGGCAGGTATACCTTTATTATTTTTATATATTATGTAAAATGTAAATAAGTAGTGTAAATTTAGCATTTATTTTTATTTAAATAAATTTTGGTAACAAGGTATTGATGGATATAAGTGATATATTGTTTTCTCTAAATAGTTAATTATCAAAATAATAAATCAAAACATTGTTTAAACTCATCCATTTTGTTTAAACTCATCCATGCTATTTTGGCTGTACATTTGTAAACTTGCATTTACTTGGTACCATTTATTGCCAGTATTTAAATTCTTTTATTTGTTGAATAATCCGGAAGTAACACATCACTACAAATTATTCATCTGTGTAAACTGTAAACATTCATTCATTCATTCAATCATTCATGGCGGCTTACATTTGGCGTCTGCGTTTACAAAAATGATTTTTCTTATTTTTTGATGATTTAGGTTTTTGCAGAACCTGGAATTATAACATATTTTGTAAAGCATCGCATCATTTATAATCTTGTCGATTAGCACCTGCGAAGTGAAGCGCTTGCAATTATATACTTGTGGTGATTGTTTGGAAGCAGTCGGTGTTTCAGGATGGCAGAATATTTAGCTGCTATTTTTGGTACAGAAAAGGACAAGTGAGTGTTATTTTGCAAAATTTCATGATACTTAAGAAGCTGTGTACTGTAGAAACATCTTAGCTAATTGAAATAGTTGATTTCAAAGGTAAAATATAGGTTATGTTTGCTGGACTAATGCATATCCATTTGTTATTTTCTGGGTGTTTCTTGATCATTCTGTGGCCTGAGTACCTACATGAGTTATAATAACTGTCCACTGTATATTGCCTGGGCATGATGTGTACGGCGGGGTAAGTTTCTTGTGTTGGCGCTAAACCCTTATTTTTATTTATTCTAGAGTAAACTGTTCGTTTTACTTCAAAATCGGAGCATGTCGTCACGGAGACCGGTGCTCGCGTATCCACAACAAGCCCACCTTCTCACAGACAGTGCTTCTACAGAACTTGTATGTGAACCCTCAGAACTCTGCCAAATCTGCCGATGGCAGTCATTGTGAGTATACCAAAGCCACTTCAGTGTTATATTTATAAAAAAAAACTTTCATTATTAAGTATTACAGATTTATAGATTTATATGTTACTACCTTTATAAATCTAGTTTCAGTGAGATACTTTTGTTTGTGTGTAAGACACAATTCAATGTTTGTCAGTGTAACATAGTAAAGCTATGTTGGTTACACATGTACAAGCTTACTTACTCTGTATGTTCATTGTCTACATGGCAACAGAATCATTCTGATTGTAATTGAATGTGAACCCTATATCATACAATACAATATACTATTAACATAGACTTTTATACTAAAACAACTGTGATGAAGCTTCATCTAGCAAAGAGCTAATAAGCTTGTGTGGTTAATTTGTCTGTATTGTATGGATTATGTGTCTGACAATAAATCAATTATTTATTAGTTTTATTTTTATATTTCTCAACATATGTTTATCATTTCCAGTGGTGGTAGCCAATGTATCTGACGAGGAGATGCAGGAGCATTATGACAACTTCTTTGAAGATGTGTTTGTGGAGTGTGAGGACAAATATGGAGAGATTGAGGAGATGAATGTCTGTGACAACTTAGGGGACCATTTAGTCGGCAATGTGTATATCAAAGTAAGTATATATTTTTTAATATATGTATCTATGCTGTCCCACAAGTCTCTCCTACTCCATGAATCTCGATCAGTATCCGTCTCACACTAGTCACTCTGAAACTGGTTGAGACTGCAACACCAGCAGGTCCTGGGCCTTCCTCGACTACAACACCCCTAGGGTTCCCAGTGTCACGATCCTAGCCCAGCATTCAGGGTGCATGCAAACCACGTTACCCACCCAATCCCATTATAGCTTTATTAATTCATTTTTAAATTTGTACCAAAATTGTTGTTGTTGCTTGGATAAAATAAGAAGAAAAAAGGCTGTCCTATGCATGTTTCCTATGTTATAAGCAAAGTGTAAAAGTATACTGAAGTTAACCTGGATAAACTTAGCATTACCTTTACACTCTGGTTAAGATGGAGGCATCAAGGCTGAGTGAAGTTCAGGCCGCACACATTTGCTCTACATCTTACTACTTTGCCAATAACATATGTAGTAGCTTAAAACAAGTTACACTTATCAAATCATCTCCATTTTTCATACAAAGTTTTAGTATATTGAGCATTCCAAGTCTATGTGAAATAAGCTATGCATAAGATTCTTATACTAAGAGTCAACCAAGCTTTGGGAGTGTTTTGTGCATCATACCAAGAGTAACAATTTTGCTATCTATCACATTCTAGTTCCGTCGCGAGGAAGACGCCGAGAAGGCAGTGAACGACCTGAACAACCGTTGGTTTGGAGGTCGGCCGGTGTATGCTGAGCTGTCCCCCGTCACTGACTTCCGCGAGGCGTGCTGCCGCCAGTACGAGATGGGAGAGTGCACGCGCAGTGGCTTCTGCAACTTCATGCATCTCAAGCCTATCTCTAGGGAACTTAGGAGGTAACTATATTCTCTCTCTCTTGAGTCGTATTTCCTCATGACAGAGTCGTGACTCCCCCACAGAATTAATTCGTTAGGCGAGTTCTCTTGGGCAGATACATCGTGGTGCCCAGGTCCTTCCACGGAAGACACATGTGCTCGAATAATTGTGGTCCTCAAACACGTCGGTTTCCTCACGATGTTT